>JAECUM010003951.1:0-96299 GCA_016617855.1 Megalonaias nervosa | reverse complement strand
ATATATTAGTATATATAATGTACTAAGCACTTCAGGTACTGGGCTAAACCAGCTCAGTTAGATGCACAAATCAATTTAAGTCAATTCTGAGAAATAAAAAAAATAAAAATTGCTGTGGTGGGTGGGGAATAATAAGGTCAGCAGTGAAAAATGGGGATGGTCAGCCAACTGGAAACATATTTTTTGGGGGGCGTAAGGTGGGGTTGAGGGGTTGAATATAAATAATTTACCAGTATCTTTCAAGAAACTTGAAAATGGAAGCGTTACATTTTGTTGGTGGGCTCAAGGTTTCTTTTTTCAGGCAAATTACATTTTTTGGGGAAACAGGCCCATAGGGCTACTCACATTAAATATGGGAGGGGCCTGATGTAGAATAATGTGGTCCCCAGACATTAGACTATCCAATTTATGAGCTCTGCAGCATTTTCTTTTATTTGTTTTGCTTATTATTACTTCATCACAGTTATTAACATTTACATGAAGTTACTTTAATGCAGTAATTTCATGCCTGTAGTACTCTGATACAAAATTATTTTCAGGTAATTTCACGCTATTATTCAGTATAGGAACTCCAGCAGTATCTGATTCTATGTCAAGAAAATGAAATTTTATTTTCAGTTTTATTATTTTGAAGTCAACCTATTTATTTCAGGTATAAGCAGTGTGATTATTCCATTTTTGTATGCATTCATTATGAATGATTGGTTGACTATCACTCTTGCCACTAACAATCAGATTTTGAGAAAAAGGTCACATTTTTATCATTATTAATTTATTTTAGTCTGGTCATTTCATGTAGTCAGTAAATTTATAGTACTTGAATTTATATCAAACCGTTAGTCATTATCATCATCAGTGATTTAAGTATAAGCTTTGCTGCAGCATCAGGCTGATAAAATCAAGCATCTTGATGACTTGACAGACTTACTTTAGAGATGGGATACAGAGCAGAAGCAAGCAGAAGTATTGCTGATGTATATGTGCACCCACTGAAATTTTTTTTGTGAAAAAAGGCCTGAAGAATACATCATTTATAGTAATAAACTGTGATTTAAAAAGGTTTAGTTACCCACAATAAACTTTTTTCACCATTAACACCAGTGGGGACTTGGGCAAGTAGAGCAGAAAGGCAGACCAATATATACGCAACTAATTTCTGATTTTCGGAGCAGTTATTAATCAGAAATTTTGATTGCAAGCAATTTAACATACTGTTAATCAGTTTTAGTATAGAAAAAAATACCATGTAACTAACTGGTCAGATGGTTATTTATTGATTATGAATAACTTTAATTAAAATAAATTCAGTAACATTTATGTGACAATTTTGGGAAACCAATGATATGTAGTGGATTTCATTTTGTCTCTGTTGGATTACAGCATATTCAGTTCTACTTGACAGTATATTTTATTTGATGTTTTTAATGAAACGAGATAAATTACCTACGTGAACACATTTTGAAATAAACTTAAAATGGATATGATAATTAACAAAAGAAGTACATGAACATTTCCCTATGTGAGCAGGTGTCTTCTATTTGGAGCCTCAGGAGGTGTCTGCAAAGGCATGATTCCATATATATTGATAATATAGACCTTAGTTAAAATTGAACATTCATTTTATGATTTACAAGTTCCAGGAAGAATTTCACATTTACCAGTAATTCTGTTGCATGCATGTCTTACCTAATCTGACTTTACTTAGCAAATATGCCTGGTTTTGGTCTTTGTTTTCAGGCTGGACAATGAAGCAAAAGACAAATTTCAGATATGATACTCCAATATTTATTCTTGGACGCTGCTACCACAGAAGACCAGATGGTAAGTTTATTATGTATTTGTGTGGTCATCAGTTTAATATGCAAAACTTCTATTTCATCATGTGGTATATATGTATTCAGGTATCATTTAGGATGAGGAATAAATGTGTGTCAGCCTTTCAGGGAAGGCTGATTGAACATGTGACAAAGAAAAAAACAAACAGGGAAAGTCACATATGTCTTGGTGGAACTGGAAAAAGTTAGCATCTGGGAGACTTTATAAATTTTGTTCATGATGCTGAAGCATTGTATTGTCAGTGTTTCCCTTTACCCTCATTTGCGCTTAATTTGACTCTCAGTTTTGATACCAAAGTCTGTTTTTTACTCTGTCTCCCAGTTTTGACACCAAGGAGATTTTTTAATCTCAGTCTTGCACCCCTTGTGGATTCAGTGTATTGTGGCTATTGATGATGATGATGATGATATTATTATTATTATTATTATTATTATTATTGTTATCATTATTAGGCAAACAAAAATATGTTTCCTATTGCTGGTTTTAAAATTAGGATAGGTGGGTATTTTTTTTAAAGATTATATATATTGTAATGTACTAAGCGCTTGAAGTACTGTGCTAAACCAGCTCAGTTAGGTGCACAAATCAGTTTTTAAATTTTTTAAGCAGATGTTTTTTACCCTGGGGAAACAATTGCTATGTTGGCACCAAAAAACATCAGAAACACACATATTTTGTTGGCAGTATTATTATTATTATTATTATTACAGTGTGACCCCACTATAACACGGTAGTTGGGAGCCATAGAACCCGACCGTGTTATAGACCGAACCATGTTATAAGCAACCAGGTCAGTTAGCAGAAGAAAATGATGCATGTACCCGAAAAAATGTGGCCGGGGGGGGAGGGGAGGTAATAAATGCGGGTGCAAAAATACATGCTTTATTGGCACAATTTTCATCTTAAATCGATGCATATTAAATGAGAAAAACACCTGTAGTGAAAACAGAGAAGGCATATATAATATTTTACTTTATTCAGAGAACCACACATTGGTACATATACGTGTATACTGTTTTTATATACATGTCTAGTGCATAGCAATGAATAAAGTATCAATACCGTGTACTCACCCGCGAATCACGTCACATACATTGAATCCACAATACACCACTCCCTCGATAACTCACGCCCTGATAACTCGCGAACCCGCTTATAACGCGGGGTCAGGCGTGGATCCCATTTTTTAAACCAGAAAATACCCCAAAAATTGATCCCTATTTATTGAACTTGAAGAAAATTGCGATCAAAATTAGTAATGGAAACTTTGATATATCGCTCGTTTTATGGTCAAAAACGGTAGATAGGACCTGAAATTTTAATCAACATTATGAAATATCAGATTTTAAAATAAGTCATACAATTTTTTACATTTTCTTTCCAAACAGTCGTACACCGCAATTAACAATATGCAAGGAAATTTCGATCAATGAAAATGTCACGCCGAGTGGAGGCATTACTTTAATAAATAAATACAAATTAAATATTTTTTTTATCAACTGAAATTTATGTTCTAGTTCTATCTTTTAGTTCCTTTTAAGTGTAATCATCATAAATGCAATGTGTCCTCATGTAATTAAACGCAAAATGTGTCAATCTACCGTAACAGCTATGTCCACGAGCGTTTCTCTGAGAACCTGATTAGGTGCCGACCGTGTTTTGATAACTGACTTGCGGAAGTATTTGTTGTATTGTTGTACTGAATTAAAAGCTGGCCTCCTTTGTATTATCACGTTATGTCTTTTGAATCAAACAAAGGAGCGGGAATAAAAGAAAAGTTAAAAGGCACGAAAATCCTACAAACTTAAAATCTAGCGGCCCCGGTGGTATGTCGGATGAACTCACTTCATTTGACCAATCACTGTTATAAATGTTATTGTGTATGTAACATAAACTACCTTAAATTAACCAACTCTTTGGTAACTGTGATCAAAGATGGCAAGGCAACCAAGCGAAATGAATACTTCATAAAATAAAGAGCTTGGTTTCACAGATACGGACCATTGTGGGCAAGCGAGTTTCAGAGAATTCTTGAACTGGCACTTAGAGATTTCTTCAAGGATGATAAGAAGTTTCATTATTACTTCCAATGAAATCATGACATCAAAACTGTACTAATTGAACAATACAAAAATTGAGATTCGATGTAGACGATTGTCTCACAAAATAAATTTCGCTTGTTTTTGAAACAAAGGAATCTTGTTTGGTGTATCGACTGTTAGTCTAGTTCCCCGCTCTTTTGACTCCTGATTTGGCAGGATACTATCATATACCACTCCGGGAACCAGACTCATCAAGAAAAACAAAAGGCAGTGACGTAATACACAGATGTTTTCGCGTACATGTGATGGTTGTTGAAACCAGTTGGGATGATCTTTCACATGTTGGACATTTTGAAAATAAATGTTATTTAAACTGAATAACGAACAACTTCATTAGAAAAAGCGCGTTATTAAAAACTATTATCGACGTGATTGTAAAATAAGCATTCAGTCATTAAATGGCCCAGTTCCCTAACCCTGACCCCCACCCCCCGCTGTTTTCTTGATGTCTAAGCGAATTTTTTCAACTTTTGGAGGTCCCTCGGTAACTCGCGCCCTCGCTTATAGTGCGGTCTATGTTTGTGGACCCCGTTGTGTGCAAGTTATCGAGGGAGAGGTGTACAAGTAATTCCATCGAAAATATGCACACACACACAGATTTAAAATATTCAATAATTTTGCCACAGGTCATATAGGTCTGAATTCAATGGAAAAAAATAGCACAATCACGTAAGGAATGATGAAGCACATTTACTTTCAGTATGTCCGAAGTTGGCGCAAGTTTACGTTTTAAGCACCATCGGTAGAGTTTGTAAGCATAAACTTTTTTCCTGTAAAAAAGAAACTTTCACGGCACAGTAAAAATATTCCAGTCACGTTTGAAAATGAAACAATCCATCAGATTCCATTGCTTTTATTTAAGTTTGGTAATGGCTTCCTTTGAAGAAATGTTCTTTGTTTTTATTGAAGATTGTAGTTGGCTTTCTTTGATGAAGGGTGCATGCACTATTGAAGTCACCGCTAAAGGACAGCTTTGGAGAACCAAAGAAATGCCCGTTTCTTATTGTGGCGGCAACATCAAAAAATTTTATTGCATGATTGAGGCTGATTTTTTTCCCATTTGCTTAGTACGTTTTCATAACAGTCAGTGCTTCAAAGGTAATGTTTTCTTTGAAATTTCAGCTACTATTTTATCTGGGTACATTTTAAATAAAAAAAATGAATTGGCTGTTGTATGGTCAATTGTAGTTACAGTTCCTCCCTGCCTATTGAATAGACAAGTGAGATTTTTTTTTTTCTTCACATTTATGGTAGTGGAGTGATGCTACCTTCCACGCATGCGTCAGAAATTTAAAGAAAGGGTCAATCGATGATGGAGACGCAGGTGTTCTGATCTGATGACAGGGATTTACTACAGAAAACGCGAATGTTCTGAAGGATTTAATTCTGAGTGGAAAAAAGAGGAATTTTACTCCCCATCCACATACAAATGTCAGTCTATGTAAATATATTAATTACTAGCGAGCAGTTGAAAATCCGACAAAGATAGATTATGAGATAATGCCTCGTCTGGTTGATCTCCGCTACCAGAAATGTAAATTTGAAAAAAAGCGGATATCTGAAAACATACAGTACTCTAGATGTCAACATAAGCGGATTATGATATAACAATGCACTGTTAAGATGGTTTGTCGATATGGACAAAGAATTTGTTTAAGTAACAATAGATAAATTTCAGTGCATTTTATATCAACTTTACGGCTTCCTTTCATGGGGCCTCTGAATTTCTCCACTCCAAACCAATGGTTGTATATACAAGTTTAAACAGCCAACAATGTTGGCAATAAAAAAAATCGCCAGATGATCAATGTTCCCTCTAAGGTGCGCAGCTACGCGGCCGCGCAGCTAATTAGAAAATGCCGCACAGCAGTTTCAAAATTCCGCGCACAAGTTTTGGTAGCAAATACATATGCCGCGCAGCAGTTTCAAAATTCCACGCACACAGGAAAAATAGAGGGAACGTTGCAGATGGTATATTTTGCCACCAATAAGGAAAAAAAAAATCGCAATTTGCGACATTGGCGAAGCCCTGCGCGATTCCTGAAAAAAATTTTACACGCTATTTTTCGTACTTTTAAGAAGAAAACACTATTTTTTCGTGTATGAGAAAAATGCATATAAAATTTCAGTAGCCACGCCATGATCGTCTTGTATTATTCATACGCGATCTCTTCCCTAAAATGATAATAAAACTTTTTTTTAATTTTTTTTTTACTTTTATGAAAGAATTTTTTTTTTCGTGTACAAGAAAAATACATGTATATGAAATTTCGGGAGCCACACCACGACCATGTTATATCCGAATTTGTGTTATAATGGAGCGTGCTATAGCAGGGTCATACTGTATTATTATTATTATTATTATTTGTGGCATTTGTTTAACAGGAAGTGACATTTGGTTCTATCTCCAATTTTACCTTTCTACAACATAAGCAGTTGGGCCTCATGGCAGAGTACCAGTAATTTTTAAGTTTATTTTTAAAATGAAGTAAACTATTATTCGTGTTTTTACTTGCTGAATGTATTTTACTGTTTGTCATCTAAGTGGTCTGGTCTTTAAATATTTATTGATCAGATCATTATCCTTGCTCATCATTCTGTTGATAAAATATGCCTAATCAAGTCTACACTTGATTGCTGCTTCACTCCATCCCTTGGGCAAGGATTTACAGGAAGTAGGACCCTTTTCATTACAGTTAAAGGTACAGATTAGATAGTTAATGATGGTCAGGTGTAATAAACACTTTTTGACTGATATTACTTAAGTCCAATTATTGGCATATTCAGATAGAACAAACACTGTGGCCTCTTCAACTCATTCATTAACAATTGCTCATTACTCTCATAAGATATCCTTGGTACAGGGCTACATGCTAATTCATTTCTAAGTTTTGCTTTATAAGGATACTTTTTCACATGAATCACTGTCTCTTGTGATTTTAACAAAATGTATGGATATTGTGATACCATCTTTCTGTCCATTACCAAATCTCCTCCATTACTGCTGGGTAGAAATCACTAAACTTTATAGTTATGCTGCCCTAATGGTGGCTATGTATGAGAGGGGTGTCATTATTGGCCACTGTGGCTGGGATCTCTTAGAAGAAGCTAAAGTTCAAATATATATTTTAAAAAATTCAATTACAATGACATTTTCAAATATTTTCTGACCAAGCTTTTTATTGTACATGCAGCCATAGTTGAAAGACATATCATATCTCTGACAGATTTTTCATTATAACCCCTGTGTCACTGTCCAGTCTGGTGGGGGATGGGGTTGGTAATGGGGAGAGGAAGGTGCTTGTTACAGTATATGCAGTGAAAAGCATCGTGATTTGTGATAGTGAGCCATTGCAAATATTCTGGTTATGTTTTTGTCATCCAAACTGAACAAATAGAATGAAACATTGTGACTTGAAATAAGGGAAGGTGGTTGAAATATTAGACTGTGACCAGTGGGGACCAAGAGAAACAATCTATATACTGTTAAATGGAAATCTTTTTATTGTATAATGTTTGAAACCTTTCTCATCCTCTCTTTTCTTTGTTCAGATTTTATCTTTGCAGTTTTGAAAGAATTTTTATCAGATACTAGTCGAAGACAAGTGACTTTAAAATATAACTTGCCCAGGCTAAAATTCCACTTGCCCCAAAGGCCTATATCTTTTTACTGTTCTTTTGACATGCACTGAGTCTTCATAAGGGTGAGGAACATATGAAAAGAGCCTCGGCTTGGGGTTTAACAATCATCGTATCTTTTAAAAACTTCTAAATGTCACTAGTCATTGGTGAGATCAAATTTTTGTCAGGCAAGTTATGGAACCTTTATTGTGTCAAGCCTGATGGTCGAATTTCTAATAATACAGGAGTGAACCTGTTTTAGAGGTTCCCCCTTCTATGCATTGGGTTGTAAAATGGCTTTAGCACTGATTTGTTCTTGTGTAGCCATCTCTACCAGTACAATAGAATCTTAAATAATTGAATACACTAAAAATTGTAAACTTCCTACATGTATTTCCAACATAATGGCACCATCTGTATCTTCTCTTCATAATAAAATCATAGGAATCCTTGGCAGATATTTGTGTTGAGGTTGATCCATGTGTCCATGTATTCAGTTCTCCTTGTAATGTAAATTTAGTCATTATAGATTGTGAGATGGTGATTATATTTGGCTTGATGTTCATGGGGGTGAGTATAAAAAAACTATGGCTTAGAATCCTGGATACAGTCCTAGAAAAATTGGGATTAAATGAAATGCAAAAGGGTTGATATTTGCATCAGTAGTTTTCTTTTTCTATAATAATAATAATAATAATAATAATAATAATCTGGACTTAGTGTAGCACCTTATCTTTAGAAGCTCAAAGTGCTTTATAGTATTAGATAACACTTAAAAACATATCCAATGACAAGATTACAAACACAAACACCCTGAAATTAAACAACAAATGCATCTCAGCTCCAAATATGCAACCTTGCATTTTTCGTTACATGTTGGTGTAATGAGAGTGTACTGTTGAGAGTGACACCTAGGTTTTGTACTGACTGTGTAAATCTAATGTTAGCATTGCTGATACTTATTGTTTTAGCTAAAGGATATAAATGAGAAAGTCTTTGTATGGTGATCAGGATTGCCTCATTTTTATCATCATTCGTCTGCAGCTTCTTACATGTAATCCAAGATTTGACATTGAAAATGCACCTCTCAGTGCCTTAGATGGTAGCCTCAACTTCAGCTGGCCAGCAAGATTTGTATATTTGAGTGTCATCAGCATACAGTTGGTGAGATACTAGAAGTTTTGATCCATGACAGATGAGAGTGGCTGAGTGTATAGAATGAAGAGAACTGGGCAGAGAAGAGAGCCTTGTGGAACACCAAAACATAGATCAACTGGGCCAGAATGTTTTCCATTTACTGACACAATTTCTGTCCTTTTGACTAAGTCGGACTTAAACCATAGTAAGGCCATATTGTGAATACCAAATATATGCTGGAGACAGTAAATTAGCAGCTTCATAGTTTTGCTTAATTGCTTACATACTGAAACCTGAATATTTTAATTTTGAATACTTGGTTTGTCCCACCTTCTTTTGCAACAATGAAGCCTAAACAAAGCAAAGAAGTTTATTTTGCTCACACTCAAGTTTACAGGTACCTCATTTTAAGTCTGCATAGTGTAGATAATAAGTGTATACATGAAAATAAGTTTACATGGAAAATTCAGAGTGTTTTCAAATTCTACCATTCAGATCAACCTTGGTAGGCAGACCCTTAAGTGGTTTTGAATGCCACCATTCAGACCAACCTAGGTTGGCTAACCCTTAAGTGTTTTTGAATCCCACCATTTAGATCAACTTAGGTTGGCTAACCCTAAAGTGGTTTTTAATCCCACCATTCAGATCAACCCAGGTTGGCTAACCAACAAGTGTTTTTGAATCCCACCATTCAGGTAACCTAGGTGTCTAACTCTTAAGTGCTTTTGAATTCCACATTCAGATCAACATAGTTTGGCTATCCTTTAAGTGTGTTTGAATCCCACCATTCAGATCAGCCTAGGTTGGCTAACCCTTATTCAAGCTGCATTAGCACTAAACAACCTACACATCTCCCTCAATTACCCATCTAGTTTTGTACAAGCATGAAAGTGGTGGATGATCGAAAGTGGCAGATGATTGATGTTTGTCTGATTGATTGATAGATATAAATAGGTAAATTGAGCAATTGGATCATTAAAAAATGATGCAAAGATCAATAAAATGAATTTTAGTAAAATTAAGCTTTGCACACATTTACAGAAAAGCTTACATTGGCATTCTTTTGATTAATCTAATTGCATTTGTGGTGATTTTTGTTGCGTGTATTAAATTTGCACTGGTTTTTATCATCTGTCATGGTACATATACGGTATGTATCTTGATCAGTAAGTCCATGTCATATGTATATATAAGTGCTTGTAACCCACACTAATTTTTTTTAAAAAGCATATATGCTCATTACAATATTGAGATTTTACTATATTTTCAGTCCTGTTGGTAAGAATGAATTTTCAGCTATTAAAGAATTGTAATTAAATTCTGTCTGTCACGGGAGAAATTTGTGGCTTGACAAGGACTAAAAACTGGACCACCCTGTCGAAACCAATGCAGGACTTAATTTCATGGTCCAGTGACTTTAATATATATGTAAATATAATGTAACGTTCTCAGGCATCATTCATGCAAGTCATGCACTTGAGTGTTAGATGTATCTTTGTCTTCACTATGCGAGTCTTTCTGATGTAGCTAGCTCTGACCAGTATTCCATTTTAAACTGACTAAGGGCATTTTTGACAGTTACAGATATTTCTCTGTCGGTTTTCCTTATACTCGGCTTCTAGTTTTTGCAGAAATGTGGCCTTGTTCTTTTATTATCAAAATCATAGAGAGCTCTAATAGGTAAAACAATTTTTCTTCCAATTCCATTATGTTCCATTACAGTAGTGGAAGGACATACATGTACTGTTACCTTGTCCATCTGTCCATTCATTAAGCCTTGGTTAAGGTCTGCAATTATGTCTTTCTTAAAGGGGTGGGCCTCCATGAGTGCATTTCTTGTAATTTTTTTTATATCAGAGGAAGAGCCATCCCCAGGCAAAAGGCTAAATTCTCCTCCAAGCATGGAGCTGTTCCGTCGGGATTTTGCAAGTCGGATCTGGTTCACATATCGAGAGGGTTTCCCATCCATCCCTGGCACAAAGCTGACAACAGACTGTGGTTGGGGTTGCATGCTGCGGAGTGGTCAGATGATGCTAGCACAGGGTCTCCTTATTCACTTTCTGGGAAGAGGTGATGTTATTGGTGCTATATTAATTCTCATCCAAAATTTTCTTATTGCTTACTTGTTGTGTCTTTGTTGTGTTTATTATTACTTGGATCCTTCTTAAAGTAAAGTTAATCTTTAATTATAATTAGTTTTATTAATGTACAGGTTGTATACATTCCATACACATTCACTCAGCAGAGTTCAGATTGGTGATGTTGGTTTCATTGAATATTTGGATTACAAAATATTTCAATTACAGGAAATACATTTTGTGAAATTCTTTTATATACATCTCTACATTAATAACTTGCACACAAAAAGGGGTCGAAAAATAGAGACTGAAGTATGAGTGAGGATGCAAGTTGTGGATGTACTTTTGAAAAATTACGGGTTGGAGATTCACAGTGTGAAGAGAGAGAGACAAAGAATGGGTGGGTGGGTAAATGGTTTCATAGTTTATAATCCATCATCTAATGTCCATCCATCCACCCATTAGTATAATATCGATGCTATGATTTCATTGCAAGTAATACCACAAAATTTCAGTTCAGCCTTGAAAAAGCCTCTGAGTACCAGTGGAAATTTTAAGTTGACCACAAACTTTGGATCATGCTTCTCCATAATGAACCCTTTGCATGACACAAAGCTTTTCATACACCAGATACACCTTTCACTTGGTAAAGTGGAGTGCCTGAAGAATGTTGGTCACTTTAAGAAAGCCATATTAAGCCATTTTTTTTATTTCTTTGAATATTTGATGAAAAATCGCAATTCTTTGCAGCCTATTTATTAAATATGACATAAACCATTTCAGGGTAAAGCTTCGAGCCCTTGTGGATTTTACATTATTGGAACAGTATTTCATGATCAACATGAATATCATAGACCAGAAGAGCTTATGGGATGGTCTATTGTCTATCATCTAATGTCCATCCATCCATACATTAGTACAAGTTATTGCTACTCTTTTTAAAGCTGCTAGAGGGATGGCCTTGAAACATTACACACACATTCATTCCATGGACTATCAGGTACTTAACAAAAAAGGTGCTTGGAGACAGTCAATATGGATGCCATATTAACCATCTTGTAAATCTTGTTATTGCTATTCCTCCTGAATGGATGTCATATCAACATGGGGGTTTCACTGAAAGACTTTTTATGATGTCCAGTTGGTTCTAAATGAAAATTATGCCGATCTGATGTCCAGTATGGACAGCATGGCAGCCATCTTGAAATTCTTGTTATCACCTCTCCTTTTGAATGGATGGTTATATTAACTTGGGAATTTTATTATCTGGAATGTGATTCAGTAAGCATTTAATGAAAACTAGTTTGCTAGCTTAATTCAGTAAAGATCTAGTTTTATACAATTTGGTAATTTTAGTACATGTATTCTGTAGCCTCAATAGATACATTAGCAATTGTGGCTGAATGATCAGTTCTCCAGTTTTTTATATATATGCCATTTCATAAATTATATTTGTCAGAGAGGAGAGAGATTGGGAGAGAGAAATTAAGATATATTGGTATTGCATGTAAACAAAAATATTGAATTAGACACAAAAACACACACACACATAATGGAGTGTTTATTTTTCTCACGTAGTTTACCTCAAACGTAAGAAGTATAGCCCCATCATTTTAGTAACTGGGGGTGTAAACCATGAAATATCAGAGTAGCTGTAACAGGAAAGACAAATTTTGATAGGTTTCTGAATTAGCTCCTTTGATGGACCAAATGACAGGGCAGCATATAGAGAAAAATAGCAATTTTAGGTGTTTGATCACACTTACAAATATATTATTTATTTCAGATGGTTAAGAAATCAACTACTTTGTACTGTTGTTTATTCAGTAATGAAGAGTTGATTATTTATAAAACATTTTAAACTGTACATTGCCATATATGCTAGCTTGTAAGAGAGCACAGACCCATATCTGATGTCACATTATGTGCTGGCATATCAGGGTCTGTGTTGTTTGTTCTACATATCCAATGGCAGATAAGGTTTATGCAATTTGCAGTTGGATCTGACTTGTAAGTGAGTATATAACGTATTTATTTTGTTCAGTATTCATGCATTTTGCTCACCATGCTGATATAAGCAGTCAGCTAATTTTGTCATTATATCATGCCATAAATTAAAATCAATCATGTATCAATTAAATTGATTACAAATAAATTTTTTATAAAATTAGAGCTTAGGTCAATCATTTGGTTTCTAAAATGTTTATGTTAGGGTGTGGAAGTTTAATTTTTGGAATATTTCTGGATAGAGATTTTATACTATTCATCAAATACCATACAGAATGTGCCCAGAAATGAAAACCTGAGCTATTGTAGAACCGAATGTATTCAGTTTCTATTTACATTTATGGAACAGATTGGGGATTACATGAGCAGAAAAAAGATGAGGAGACTTTCTACAGACAGATAATTGCATGGTTTGGTGATTCCATCAGTAACCAATGTCCATTTTCTGTCCACAAGATGGCAGAGGTTGGCAAGAACTATGGCAAGCAGCCAGGAGAGTGGTATGGACCTTCCACCATATCATACATTCTCAGGTGAACATGGACAGAATGAGACAAAAAGACATTCATTAATATACTATAATTGTTGTTGATAACATTACTCTGTGGTAGAGGCCATATGAGCCATTTTCAGTGATTTTTTATGAATAAAGAATACTTAAGTCACAGCAGTAGTAATAATGCTGTATATATGGGTTTGGGCAACCTTATATTTGGGCTAATACTTTGTGACCCTCACTAATAAGCCTATTTTAAACAAGTCACTTTGTGTTTGGTGCAGTGATTAGAAGACCTGTATCTACCTATGAACATGTTTTAAGTTCAATGAGTTAACAGCAGTTCATAATAGAAGTCTAATAGATGGTTGTACATATTTCCTTCTCTATTGACCGGCCTGGAGTCGATTAACAAACAGCTGCCATCGTTTATAATTTTACTAATTACCAATCAGATTTTACACAGAGGACACAGTTTGTGAAGATACACTTGATATATGCACAGGGACCAGTTATAAATAAAAACAATTATTATCAGCAAATGGCAGTATCAGTTAATTGGGGGTTGGGTGGGGCAGAGATAATATCATTGGGATGGGGGTTGGGTGGGGCAGAGATAATATCAGTGGGATTAATGTGTAAAAATAACAGCAATATATAAGGAGATTTATTTATTTGACATTTGTTACCACTTTATGGTCTTAAACTAAATAGTAGAGAGAACAAAAACCTATAAGTTCTGTAAAACTTAGCAAATAGTTTAACTACCTAAGTTATAAAATGAAAATTTGAGGGGAACTTACAGTATTATGAATTAAATCTAAAATAATCCTAAAAATTTCTACGCAAATCCAAAAGAATTGAGCATTTCAAATGAATTCCACGTCCTCAAATGTGCTGATGTGCCAAGTCTTGATGCATCACAGTGGCATTGTCTAGAACTCCTTTGAATAAATTCACAATAGTCCTAGAATAATAATTTAGTCCAAACAGTAATGTGAGCACTTTGTAAATATAATAAATAATTTAAACAGATGTTTTCTCTCTGATTAGATCCTCTGTTTGAGAGGATTCATTCTTTAAGGATGTTGTTTCACAGGTGTAGAATATACAACTTCAACATCATGGTCGATTGTTTGTTCGTGTTGGAAGAGCTGGAAATGAGTGCTCATATTCACATAACAGCTGTTTCAATTCACTGTTCTTTTGTGGCTGTAGAAGTTTCTAGTCTAGTTTCTATAATATTTCCAAATTCCAAAGAAATGTTAGACCAAGGTGACGACAGTCTAGTTGCACGCCATCATTTAAGTCCTGAATGTGTGGGACAGATACAACTGAATTGATTGATTGATTAATAGAGCTATCTCTGTCAACATACTCCTTTAACATATTTATATATTTAATTAGTTAACCTTTCATATAAGTCCTGCCTCTTCACTGTTTTGGCAATCGGCAGGCAGAATCAGCAAATACATTTCATATTGGTGAACCCATCTGCATGCAGTTCTGTCAAGATGGATCAGAATCACTAATGAAGCCCCATGCTTGTATTGCCAAGAACAGGATACCATTGAATTGATGGGTAATCAGATATTGGTAATAATGCCTGTCTACTCTGAACACTTCCTCTCAAGGTCATCTACAGGAACCAGTACAAACCCTGAAGTGGTATTTCAGGAAGAATGAGCTGTTGCATTGAGGGAGATCATAACTCTTTTGCCTTCAGAGAAGGGAGGGATGATAGAGGCATATCAACACTGACACTTTCATCCTGAAAAAAGTAGGCCATCTATTCCACATATATGGCTAAACCAGCACCAATGATTTTATGTTGCATATGGGCTGATGAAGTTAGGACAGTCACAACAAACATTGCATATAATGGAAACTGTTCTCTAACTGTAATTATCCATGCCATGGGATGGAGATCCAATTACAGCTCTCCAGTTTTTGTCAGAAATCTTTCATCCTAAAAGGCTCAGTTCAGTCTCTAGACACCTTTATTAGTTGTTTACAAGGCTACTTTTCCAGGTTGATTCATGACTTACACTGGATTTTCTGGAGAGAAAATTTTTCCCTTTCAAAGCTGCTCTCTGACATATGGAGTCCGTTTTCCAGTCAAATTATATGGAAGCAAGCTTACATACCTTAGGGCACCGGAGATGGCCTCTCTCTCTCTCTCTTTCCCCACCTCTTAATTATTCCTCTAAATTATTATCATTGGTAATGTATTTGAAGAAGAAACAGATTTTTCTAGTGAAATGTAATTTCAATAACACTTACCCTATCATAATGCATGTACACCCTCCCAGCCTCCTTGCAGTTACATCCATGTAGAGACTTTACCTTCCACTCCAGTAGTAACTGACAAATTCAGAAGATTTGGTGCCAATCCCAGTATCAAGGGAAGATCACTTTAACTGCCAACTAGATGGGCAGATAACTGTTTAGTTAAAATGTTTTAACTTGGGAGGGCTGGATTTATGAATTAGTAGTAGTAGTTCTCCTAAGGTATTATGATTGGGTAAGTTTTATAGAAGAAATGTATTTTGCTAAAAAGAATTGGTTTCTTCTTTCCATCTGGTTTTTTAAATTTTCAATTCAATTACTTTCATTTCAGAGCTAGATAGAGGTTAACTAAATTAACCCAAAGCACTTAAGTCCAAAATATTATTTTCCACCAAATATTGTATTGAAATATTTTGAATTTCATGTTTTAACCAAAATGATTTTACGCCCAAAATAGATTAGTTGCTGGTAAGCTCCTGCAACTCATCCGTTTTTAAACACTCTAACCCATCATGTGTTGGATCAGAAACAACTCTCCACTCTAGATGACATTGTGAAGCTTGTTGGTTTCAGAATATGAAATCAAAAGACTAGGGACTGAAAAAATTCAGAAACAAAAGTGAATTTAAATTTAAAAATCATTTAATTTCTTTCAAATATTTTTCAAAAGTTTGTATCCCAGATGAGTTCCCAATTTCTGTTATGACTCTTTGGTCTTAAACCAAGTAACAGAAAGAAGCAAAACCAAGAAGTTTTGTAAAACTTAACAAATTATTTATTTCTGTAAGTTATAAAATGAAAAGAGGAACTAGTATTATGAATTAAATGCAAAATAATCCTGAAAGCTGTACACAGGTCCCAAAATTTAATAACATCTCATATTGAAGCACCCTTCAGTATTTAATATGTACATGTTTGTGACCATAAGAGCAAGAATTTGAGCACTTAGAATTCATGTTATTGGTTTTTGCATCAACATAAAATAGTAAAACCTGCCTGGACAGCCTGACATATTAAACTTCTGTCAATGAAGAACGTAACAGTGACCTTTCATGTAAATTCTTTCATGTGAAGAATGCCTGGTTAATATAGAAATTTTCGTTGGTTTGTTTCCCAAATGTTTGTAGTCTCTGCATTGATAGTACATTGTTGTTTTTCATGAAATTAATTTGTTTCCTTTCTCCACAGTGTTTTGCATCTAATTCTATGTTTAGCAAAAATGTGTTGCTCTGTGTGTAGTGTCATAGGATATTTGGGGAACATTTTTATTACTATAGTTAATCTTACAAAATATTATAATCATTAGGGAAAATAACATTTGATGTGAATTGTTAGAGCTTTTCAGAGAATTTTGATAAAGAGATATGTTTCACATTTGAATCTTTATGAAGAGAGACACCTGACCGAGAATTATAAATTTGTTAGATTTCATTAACATTTTAATTGTACGTGATATTTGAAAAGAAATGGACTAATTTGTCTTTATGTTATTTTCATTTTCAGAGATACTTTGATGAATTCATGTAAATCTCAGCCAGTTCTGTCTAAACTTTGTGTCTATGTGGCGCAAGACTGCACAGGTTAGTAGATCATTAACCCAGACTTGTTTTATGGCCTAATTGACAGGTTCCTTATCAATACTGATGAAAAGACAAAAGACAGATAAGTAGTTTCTGCTATCATTAGTTGGAAATACCCCTTTTGCAAAGGGAAAGAACTCAGGATTTCTCTCTGACTTTGTAGCTATATAGTCCATGATTCTCAGAAAGCAGTTTTTGACTCCAAGTTTTTTTTTTTTTCAGAAGTGGTACATAAATAGCTTGGGGACCCATGATAGGGCTTTCAGTGCTAAAATCATGAATAAACTTTTGAACTAATGGATTTGGTTTCCTTTTGATAAATGTCCCTAATATGCCTATCATGATATTTAAACCAGTGCCAGTGGGATCTTGTTTCTTTTGAACATAATATTTTTTCTTTCTTTTACCTCTACGGCTCTGGTGGCCTAATGGTAAAAGCATCCACCTCAGAGTGGGAGGTCGCAGGTTTGAACCCCAGCTGAGCCATACCAAAGACTTATAAAAATGGTACTTACAGCTGCCTCGTTAGGAACTCAGCAGTAATAGGTTAGTGTTAGGACTTGTCGGCCTGGTGACAGGATAATGTGACTGGGTGAGACATCATGCTACATGTCTGGAGCATGATATCCCAGTGCTAGACATCGCCATAAACTGCCACTCTGCAGACATCGTAGTGATATGACTGAAATTTTTTTCAAGCTGTGTTAAAAATCCAAATCACACACACACACACTTTCTTTTACCTCAGTGTAATTGATTTTTTTTTAACTAACATAGTATATATATATAATAGGTTTTGTTTTGCTATAAATCAGAGCAAGATTATTTTTTCAGCTTATTTGAGAGCCAAACATTTCTTTCAATCCAGATTTGTCTGTCTCATAGTTTTGTGTTATATCTTGGCATTTTTTACTGCCACATAGTCTGGCTTATGTCTCTTTGGAGAAATAATTACCTTAGACTCTGCATCGTATGTTATATCTCTCCACTTTTAATTAAATTTTCTTTCCATGAATCTTTTATATTATCTTCCTAGTGAAAATAATTTTGTAAACTCATTTCATCCACATAGTAAGGATCACCTTGCTTGACATTTACTTCTACAGTGGTCAGGACATATATTTGTCATTTAAATTTTGGTTTGGTTTGGTTTCGTTTTGTGCTTTATGGCACAGCAACACAAATAGGTTATTTAATGCCTAGGCAATTGGAGTAAAATGCCTTACCCAATGACACACAACAGTAGCTGAGCCAGGCTGATCGGATGGTAGGATTCAAACCCGCACCCTTTTGATAGAAAGTCTGATATGCTAACCACTGAATCACCTTGGCTCCCCTCATTTAAATTTATATAAACACAGGGTAATTGATATGCTTTATAAGGAATCATTACTGTCATTTAATAAGTTCATAGAGAAAACCAATAATGATGCTGGTATAGTGATTTTCTGTAGTTTAATTGCATTGATTCAGAGGATTAAAATTAAATGCTGATCCACTTGTGAGTGTCACGGTTGAATACAGTGTAACAGCTGAGGGCTGTTTAAAACACTACTGATTACTCGTAACAGATTGTTTCATTTGAAGTGTTTTAATTGGCCTATTATTTGGTTACTTAGCACAATACACAATACACAGTCAAATAGTATTTGAATGTGCACACAAGTGACAGCTATCAATGACCAATTGCTGCAGGTTGATATATCACAGGATGTGTTTTTATGAAGAGAGGTAGATTCAAGCAATCATTATGACTGAGTGTGTGTGTGTATGTGTTTTGGATTTTTAACTTAGCATTAACAATTTTGCAGTCATATCGCTACAATGTCTGCAGTGTGGCAGTTTATAGTGATGTCTAGCACTGGGGCATCATGCTGCAGACATGTAGCATCAGGTCCCACCCTGTCACATTATCCTGACACCAGGCCAACCACTCCTAACACTAACTTCTTAATGCTGAGCGCCTTGTGAGGCAGCTGTTAGTACCATTTTTATAAGTCTTTGGTATGACTTGGTCAGGGTTCAAACCCACAACCTCCCCCATCAGAGGTGGATACTCTAACCACTAGGCTACTGGAGCAGTCAACCACTGAAGAGCATGAATAGCCAGAGAAGCTAAATACATTGGTTAAAGCAGGAAATGTAGTTCTCACCTGATTTGTTTTAAAATATGGGAGATAAAGCACCTGTCCCTGACTAACACCTTGGATAATTTTACTTGGCCAATCTTGGAAATGAATTGTCAAGAATGTCAGGCTATGGAATTGATCAGTTCTATTGAAAGACTTAAATCATGAAGATTATGGATAGGTACCATAATGAATTGAGATCTACACCAATTAAGGAGGTGATATTACACTAAATTGGCTGTGCATGTCAACACTAGCAACTTGATTTCAGATAATTAATTTTTGTCAAACTTGGTAAATAAACATATATCATCAAAATATTTAGTGAGCAGCATTATGAATGAGATTTAGGCTTATTAATGAGGTGATCTTGCTTCAGACTGACATGAACTCTTAACAGTTGAGAGACTATTTCTGACTCAGTTTTAATCAGGTTTTGTGAATAGGCTAAGATCAAAATGATTTTGGAAAAGTTTTATTATGAGTAGATTTATGAGGTGATTTTACATCTAGTTGGTTTGCTTTTTTTGGCTGATGTAGAAATGTCTCTTTTTTTATGGAATTTGATCACACTTAGAAATTAGGATACATCATCAAGATGTCGGTTATGATTATGAGTGAGAGTTATATATTAATGATATTAAACATATCTAAATTTTAAAAACTCTATTTTTGATCAGAATTTGCAGTCTTCATGATTAATTTTTCAGGTTACTGGCCTACCATGACAGCATGCTTCCAATTAAATTTCTTTGCACACAGAAAATTTACAGTAGTATGCTTACCATAGTATTTACTAATAATAAGCTTAAACTGACTTTAATCAAAAATATGTTGTGTTGAAAATGAGTGGTTGGTTAAAACTCAGAGGATATTTTGCTAGGGTATGTGCAGTTATATGTTTTTAAGCAGATTGTCATATTCTGCTCACTTTAGTTTAGATAACCACTGACCTGATGCACTAACTGCCACTGGTTTGGATGCAGCTTGCAAAAGAGAAATGTACTTTGTATTCATTTTAGAAGCCAGGTGAGCTTTGATAGCATCAGTTTTGAAGTTGTCTGTACCTTTAATAAATGGTGAGTGTTCATTAACTGTTGAATTTGTTTTACCTGAAGAACAGTACGATTTGTTTGGGTTAAAAGGAACGCTATTACCAATTTCGTAGAATCATTTAGCTTGGCAACATTGAGATTTATTCTGGCATGGATGTGGGTCTTTTGCCATGTCTTGCCTCTTCAAAATGTCATTGGGAATGAATTGAACTTACTGTTTAATATATATGCCGAAACTGGTAAATGAAATAGGACAATATCGGGAAGCATAAAATTTTGACACTGAGTAACTCTAATAATTCAGTTCCTCCATCCACCTTGTGAGGGCTTGATGGCTGCAGACATAAAACGTGTGTCACACATTGTCCAAATGAGACTGTGAATTGGATACATCCAATAAGGATTTCACTAATGAATCTTTGCAGTACAGATATCCAGTTTAATATTGAAAATTCAAAATGGAAGACAAGCTGCTTTAATGTAAACCATATATCTGTATATACTCCGTTGCACATATTTAAAATATTTCTCTAGCTCCACCTTTTTACACCAGAATGTAAGAAAATAATTAACTGGATTAATTCAATCATTATTTTCTAGCTTTCCATTTACTACTAGAGGATGCTGAATTATTCCAATTAGCCAAAAATTTCCATACTCTATTTTCCAGTCTGATGCATTTTAAGTAACTCCTCCTTCAGGCATTAATGTAGCAGACAGAGAGGGAGGCAAAATATAATAACTGGAGTATTCAGGTTAGATCCTTAGCAGTTCGGATGCAATGAAAAAACATGATAGAATTTGGACAGTATTGTTTGTTTCTGATAGATTTTAGACAGTATTTTTTATATTCATTTCTTTGGATATTTACTGGTCCAGGAAGCCTAGGAACTTATAAATTTTGCTGACCTGAGTATAAAAACACTGGCCTTGGACTTAGGATTGGCGCTTATTTTGAAAACTGAGTTTGATAAAAAATGTTGCATAGTTTTGTATCCTGATGATGTTGGACTAGTTTGATAATTAGCAAGGTCTGCCATACTTATTAAGTAATCTTGTATCTGATTGGCTGAGCTTGTTACAACCTTTATAGAGTCTTTATTAGATCTAAATTGGACCGTGGTTGTGCTGTTTATGGTTCAACCAGAAAGTCATACCTAAAGTTGCTTGACCCAATTCACCATCCAGCAATATGACTCACCTAGGGAGCATTTAGGACATCCCCATGTGAAAACTTTTGGCTGAAGTGAATGAGCCACCTCGATTGCATCACAGGAATGTTTATTTTAGAATGTGACCTAAAATTAATATCCAGCCCTTTAAACCCAGCATTTGCATCTGTTTTGCAACCCAAATACAAAACATTATACCAAAATAAACCAAGCGCCATACCTGCCGTTGGCATTAGAATATCTTCTAGCCAAGACATTGCAGAAATTGACCTTTCAGGAATCCAGAATCATTTTTATAACACCTCCCTGGCGTCTTATACAACCCAAAGTACTTTTTATGCTGCATGAAGTAAAAAAAGCAGAGACAAATACTTCCATTTTTCATAACTGGTTTAAGGAACTTATGTACAAAGTTAAGAACTGCAGAAGAATTTGCATCGAAGTTTGCTTGCCAGATGGCACATCAATACTTTAAGCCAAAATCAGGCAATAGACCATGCCCTGAAATGTATCAAAATCAAACATATTTTACACTATCAGTACTTAAGTCTACACTGTCAGTCACTACACAATAGGAAGTTGGAAAACCCACTGTTGGCCAATATTCTCATGAAACATACTGAGCTGTGTACCTCTCACAATATAGTATGCTGTTGGTTACCTAGTGTTGTCAGGATTAAAGGTAACAAAAAGCAGACAGCAGTGCCAAAAGTAGCCCTGTCTGTACAGCCATCTGATTTTAAAATACCATACACCTATTTTAAACATTGTATCAAAAAGCCTTATTTAGTAAGTGGCATGCATCATGGAATGATGTTGTCGATAACAAAGCTTCATTTGATCAAACCTACCTATGGCAAATGGCCTCCTTCCAACAGAACTGTCCATTAGGACGAGGTAGTCATTACAAGAATTAGAATTGGTCATACTTATATCTCCCACACCTACATATTAAATGGTGAAGACACACCTGAGTGCATATCTAGCAATGAACCCTTCACTGTGAAGCATTTTATAATAGATCTTTTTGATCTACAATGTACACACCTTTTTTACTTCATTGTTCAGTTCATGAAGGAAATTTATGATGCTTGTATATAAAATTTCTTGAAGGAAGTTAACATTTATTCTAAAATATATCTTATGTGCAACCCTGTTTCCTTTTAATATTTTTAACCAACATGTGTACTGTTAATCACTCTAATTTATGTTTTATTATCTAATTACCCTTTATACACACAATTTACATCCCCCATTGATTGAGAACCATCATATATTTTCACCACATCATCGTGTTTTTATACTTTTTTACCCATTGATAATAAACATTTTTTGTACATACTTTTTATCATATAACCCTTTTTGTGGCACTAATAGCCTTATAGTGCTGTACACTGTAAGATTCACAATCAGCCAACCAACCAACCACTCTGGAGACTGAATTTAAATTGGATTTTGCTCCAGCTTGGTAAATAAACTTGTATCCTCATTGTCTTAGACAGGTTTAAAATAGTACGTGAGATTTGTACATGTTAATGAGATGATTGGCTGTTCTTTTTACTTCTTTTGATCTAGAGACTAATATTTCTCAGCCAGTTTTGAAAAAAACTTGGAATATGGGTTTATATTATCAAGATCTTAGGTAAGTTATGAGAAAGAGATTGTTAATTATGCCTTTTTCTTTTTAAAGAATTTTGATCGCACTACAACAAAAACACTATAAAAGGTAAAACCTACATGTTATAAAGTTGAGAGATATTTTTCATAGAGATAAACGTGTTCCTACAATACTGCATAAGCCATTTGATTTAATAGGTCACTGAAATTTATTAATGTTGGGTGAAGGAGGGTATCGGAGGAATATTAAGAGAGTCTATTTTAGGGTTTG
Organism: Megalonaias nervosa; assembly: GCA_016617855.1. Lineage (NCBI taxonomy): Eukaryota > Metazoa > Mollusca > Bivalvia > Unionida > Unionidae > Megalonaias > Megalonaias nervosa. The sequence goes on along the minus strand of JAECUM010003951.1, from coordinate 72,909 downwards.
CACCAAAACATAGAAATCCCAGTTAAGAGGTTACATTATTTATCTCCCCACAAGGCTTTGCTGAGTGGAGGGGGTGGGGGACAAAAAAAATGTAATCCAGTGACTGGGATTTCCTTGTCTTGATACAAACACTGACATAGATTACTTTTCTCACCCAGTTTTTTTTCTTCCATTTATTAAATTAAAATAACCCTGCACTTTTGCAATATGGATAACAGATTCAAAACACAGGATTCATCAGGTACTATTATTGTCTCTCAATCTGTATAAAGGTCACAAAGTTTTGTACTCTTTTATGAAAATCTGAATAATTATCTAAGTAGAATCTATCTATATATGCTGCTCTTAGAAAAGAAACCAAAACTGTTGAGAAAAGTGTTATATGCTGCAGTATTGCATCATGAGTGTCTCAAGCCACATGATTTATTTTTGTAAATGTGCATTAATATGATTATGTTGATAAGGACAATCGGGTGCCCAGTTGAATCCAAGTACAGAAGTTCTTCACATGAGAAAATAGAAACATAAAATCACTTGATATTATTACTGTATAATGATATTTAATTGATGGATGTTGTGTGGTAATAAAAAGTAATTAATATCTTTTATACAGATAACTTTTAACTTTCATCAGTTCTAATTTTGAAAATGTTCTCTGGTAGGCAATGGTACCATAAAGTACACAGCTCAGTCTAATGATGTGTATAATGACTGTGAGGAGATTTAAAATGCATGATATTCTTGGATATTTTCTGTCCTGGAAATATGGCAAGTGTTGTTCTTACTGGTACAATGATATGCTACATGGAAATTTTGTAGAGTAGCATGTGGACTGATGAATGAACCACTCTGATTGGTAAGTGCCGGAATTTCATTTGTTTACAGTGTTTGATTCAGCTGGCCCTGTTTGGGGTTGTTTGACAAAGTTTGAAGAATGCTGGGCAGACATAACACAATTTTGGTCTAAAGCACTCACTGTTCCGGATCACTGCCATCTCACCTCTGTCTGCGTGGGTTCGAGTCTCAGGCTCGGCTAATGTGGGTACATGAGAAAGCCTGCCAGTAGCTTCTCGTGGGTCCGTGGTTCTTCCTGGGGTTTTCCAGGGTTCTTCCTCCACCATTAATACTGGCCGCCATGTATAGCCTATCTTGTGCTGAAAAATGGCGTTAAACCCTACAACAACAACAACAACAACAACAACATAACACAGTTCTGGTTGTTGTTAGCTTTGTGGATGCTTTTGAAAGAGTTTGGATTTTTGTATAGCCAGTAACGTGTATTACTTCTCTGTCTCGAACAGTGTTTTCTGTTTTAGTTCGTTCCACACAGCATCCTGAATTTTATCCAGTCTGTAGCCCAGCAAATTTTCTGGTCAGCATCATTAAATCTAGCTAAATGTACCTGATTCATTTAACATGAAGTATTTAAAACTAATTAGATATTTCTTGCTACATTGAATGATCCCAACCTGAAAATTTACTAAGTTACAGATAACATAAAGTTCACCATACTGTGTATAGTTTCTAGCATAATACCAAATAAATCAACCTCTTGCGCACATGTATCTGTCTCGCTGAGAATGATTTGTATGGTGTGTTATCAAAGTTGGAGATACCTTAAGTTGCTTTATGAGTGAATTTCTTTTTGTTATATATCTGTTGTTGTTGTTGCTTTATTTTATAATAACTCGGTCAGGCACGGCAGAAGATAACATGGGTTTTCTTCTTTTTAAAATTAGTTTCTAGCACATGGACACCATGACTGAGACAACCAGACTGAGATAAGAAAAGTTAGGTTAGCAAAATAGCTAGACTTCACTGCCACATGGGTGAGAAAACATATGATATAATCAGTGTATAATAGTCTCTGTCCATGTGTGCTAGTTGATTAGTGATAGACTTTTGTTTCCTCATAATATAGGAAAGTCATTATTTTATTCTAAATCATCAGATTTTTAATCTATTTATAAGTTATTTGTGTACCAGACTAGGAGATTTTATAATTTATACATTTTAGACATGGAATATTCATTTTTCCTGATACACATTGCATTTTTGCCATATTATATGCTGATGATATTTGTAACTATATAGAAACTGATAAATTGACAACATAAGATTAAACTTTTTGTAAACTTTTGCCATGTAACGGGAATGAAGATTTATCTTGATAAACTAAAAATTACTGTGTGTAGAAAGTGAGGTTTTCTGAGAATCAGTGAGGTCACAAACTTGAAACTATCAGCCTGTAGTTATATGGGGTTTCTGTTATTACTAAACTCTTATTGTTTCAGGCAAGAAATGTTTGGCATCACAAGCAGGAAGGGCATTAATTACTACTTAGAAAATTCAAGGCAAAATCAACCTCTGTTAGTTACTCAATCTTTCAAATTTTTTGACACTGTCATCTCTCCTATTTTATGCTGTGTGGCAGAATCATGGGATATACAATATTGAAACCAGACTGACTATGTCTGTACAAAATTTGTACCAATTATTTAAAATTACTGCAGCATACATTTTCTGTATTCTCTGGAGGGAAATATGGCTGATATCCACAGGGGTATTCAGTGTTTTCACAAAACGTATTAAGTATTTGATAAAATTGACTAGAATAAATAATTATAGAGATCCTGCAAAACATTATAAAATGTTAATAAAGCCTGAGAGTGTAGTTCATTGAAACTGGGTCTCAAAAGTATACAAATCTGTTATATAGATATAACTTTGGATGCATTGTGATTTCAGAAGATATATGGAAATTTTATGTTTTGACCTTTAAATGATGTGGGGTTTGGACATATCAAATCATAAGAAAGCTCATGGTTACATACATTTTAAATCACAGGTAAATGTTTAATATTACTTTAATATTGGTCTCACATTAAAGATTAAGTAAGCAATTGCATACTTTAATTTAATGGTTGAAAAGTGGAAGACACCATAAAATACTAGCAGACAAATGCATCTTCACTTTTAAAGAGTGTGGGTGTGATTAGATTTTTAACTTAGCTTTGGCAATTATTCAGTCATGTTGCTATGATGTCTGTGGTGTGGCAGTTTATAGTGATGTCTAGCACTGTGGCATCATGCCGCAGACATGCAGCATCATGTCCCACCCAGTCATATTATACTGACATCAGGCTGACTAGTCCTAACACTAACCTCATAATGCTGAGCGCCTAGCGAGGCAGCTGTTAGTACCATTTTTATAAGTCTTTGGTATGACTCAGCCGTGGTTTGAACCCGTGACACTCTTAAAGATGCCTTACAGATAGAAGATGCATCCCACGTGGCTGTGATATGTTGATTTTGTTCCAATTTAAGAACAGAATTTCTCCCATAGTCTTGTCAGTTTTATTCAGCAGAAGGAATAATGTATTCTGCAGATTAAAAAGGCCAGTATCGTTTGAAAATTTAATTTCTTTATCATGCAATATTGGAGTAAGTAGCCCCAAATACTAATTAAAAGTTGTCTTTATTATAAACCCACTTAGTGAAATGATTAGTTGTTCAGTTATTTAAAACAGGTGGTTGATATTATGTTTGTTGGGTTGCTTGTTTTCTTAATGTAAGGAAACTATTCCAGTATTACATGCAGTTGTGATGCTTGTAAGGTCACTTACAAAATCTTGCATATCAGACCAACTAAAACTGGTTTGATTATGCAAGTTTGGGTATTTGAAGTAGCATCAGGACATGATTGTGAAGGAATGTTGAGTAAACAATACAAGGTACTACATGAAAGCATACTGTACATTGGGTATATCCTACGATGTAGGCCATTTCATTCCTTGTTTATTATTGATGAGAAGTTATTAGAAATCTTGCAGTTTTTAAGCAGTGTTGAAGCCAGGAGATCACAATTATCCATTTTTAATGTGCAGTACATGAGTATCCCCAAATGCTAACCTTCAACTCTAGGACTGTAGATTTAAAGGTATTGGACATGAAACTTCAATATATTTATTAAATCTTGAATTAATTCTGCAAAGTTGGTCACAGCAACCCAATTTTGTGTGATACATTTTCCTCCCAAGAAGCACCCTCACTGCAAGTTTGACCTCAAAATGGGAATAGGAATAAGAATTTCAATCTGGATGGAAAAGATACATGGATGAACAAACGAATAGACTAAGCAAAATGTATATCTCTTTATCAAATTAGGGGTATAATATTTACAGAGGTAAAAATGTGACAAAAGTTTTTAATCAACAACTTTGTGTTACAGTATACAAACAGGATATATATGATCTGTGCACAAAGCGACCAAGGACATCAACAGTTGTTAGCAGTTCCTCAGATCATGAAATGGAAAAAAGTACCTGTAAAACTAATGATGTAGATGATAAAGATGATTGGGAGCGATCAGTGATAATCATCATTCCAGTGCGACTTGGTGGTGAGGAGTTCAACCACGTGTACGCACCCTGCATAAAGAACTTAATGGCTCAAGAGTCATGTCTAGGAATCATTGGAGGAAAACCAAAACATTCCCTGTATTTTATAGGCTGGCAAGGTACATGTTCACCTCAATTTTTATTATTGTGAATCTTATTTATCTTAAGAGTGATAACTGGTGAAATGTTGGAGTATTTACATTTTAGGTAAAGGTGTATTTTCACATAGTTATAGATCTAAGCAATTCAAAACCATGAAAAAAAGTGTATAGGTTGATGTGAATTTTCTGTGCTTCACATAAATATCTATTCCAAGTAAGAGTCATTACATGGAAAAGGTGTATGAAACAATACCCTATTGCCAGTTATCCATATTAAAATTTATTACCATTTGAATAGGTAAAAAGCTGAAATATTCATCTTGTCAGGTACACTGAGGAAAGCATATGGTAGTGAACAAATTTTTGCACTGCGATATAATTATTAACCTCGCATTGGAATTCTGTCACATAAAAAAAATTTGATGAGGCTGATTTACAGTAGGTCATAAATCATTATTGATTTCCCAAAATGTCATGTATCTTTTGTTTGTTTCATCAGTTTCTTTCACACAACCACCCTTGCAATTATTAAAATTGCACACATTAATGCATCTTCACATCCTTAACATGTAAAAATACAGTGGCCATCTATAACATGTAACTTGAGTGGACATCCTTAACATGTAACTGAAGTGAACATCCTAACATGAAACTGCAGTGGACATCCTTATGTAACTAGAGTGAACATCATTAACATGTAACTGCAGTGGACATCCTTAAGATGTAACTAAAGTGAACATCATTAACATGTAACTGCAGTGGACATCTTTAACTCATTAACCCCTGGCGCCACATGTTTGCTTCAGGAGGTAGTACCCTACTTCCAACTTCTGATGTGTCAAGGTCATTTAAGATACACCAAAATGGGTGGTATTACAGAAAAGTAGACAGCCGTAGCTCTACAAAGATACCAAATAGTCTGGGCTTTCTACTTGCATTACAAAATACAGAGGAAAAACATATTTCTTGAGACACGATTTTTTTACACCAAAAATTCACCCCGTTGTCAGAATAAGAATTTGTGTCCGGATTTTGGACTTTTTGGCCTCAATTCTAAGGCAGACTGGTCAAAACTGCACACAGACAGGCAAACCTTTGCAAAAAGTAGGATAAGTTGGGGATTTCAAGTAAAAGTGGCCAGGACATGAAAATGATGGGTCTAATAAGCACAAAAAAAAAAGAACTCCAACTTTTACCCTTAGTACATGTACGAGCGAAATAGCCAATGAAAAATGACATTTCTAACACATCTAGGCATCAGGCCAAATGGAAATCACTTGGACACAGATTTTTTGGAATGTATTCAGAAGCAGCCCCCAAATGTGTTTCCTACTCGTATTACAGTCGAAAATGAGAAAACTCTCCAGGGGTTAATGAGTTAACATGTAACTGCAGTGGATATCCTTAACATGTAACTACATTGAAACCTGCCATATAAAAGACAAGAAATGGCATGAATTCCTTTCAGGTTTGTACAAATTATGCTAAAGCACCATAAACTATGGCCATGCACAATTGCTCAAGTTAGAAATCCTTTGATGTAACTTTTTCTGATAAACTGCAGTTGTCCATATTTAACTAAAAGCATCTTTTGAATTTTATGTTAATCGTTCCTATCCATCATCAAATATGGCCATCATTGCTAAAAATAGAAAAAGGCTGAACAGAATTTGACCCAATTTGACAGCATTTTTGAATAAAGGCCTTACTCAACAAATTAATTTTATCTGTCATCAGATATGGCTAAAGATTGTTGAGAAACTTCAAATAACTTTCTGTTAAAACTTCTATGAAAAAAGTTTGACAGACTAATTTGAAAATTGCTTTTGCATTTGGCTTTACTTAACTCATCTGGCATTAAGGTAAAGTTAGCTTGTGGTATGCTTATGGCCTTTTATTGATTGCGCTTCTTACATCATGCATCCAGCAGTATCCTAGTTTCTCCAGAACCATTGAACCAATTTCAAAGTAATTTGTCAGAAAGCATTCTGGCATAAAGGGTTTTCAGATTTGTGCACATTATGTCAATTAGCCATAAAAAAGGGTGCTATAACTAAAATAATCATAATCTTTAAACAGCATTTAAAGAAAGCCTCATTAGCATTTCACCAAATTTAACACAAAGTATTCTGGCATCATGGCCTTTCATTTTTTGCAAATGATGTCCATCTGCTGTCTAAAGTAGCCACAATTACTAAAAACTAGAAAAACATAAAAACACCTTTTCAAAAACTGCTTGATAAAATTTGATAGAATTTAATGGAAAGCATTCTGACTTGAAAGTCTTTTCATTTTACACAAATGATGTCAATAAAACTGACAGCAAATATATCATTCCCATGGTCATGAATATTCCTGCAAAAAAAACCAAACCTCTCATGCAAAGTAATGGTGAGGTAATGGAAAATGGCCATAAATTCAAAAGTCATGGAATTTCAACCCCAAGCAGCTATTTAAAATTGTTAAATTATCAGAATCATGACTGTGGCAGTCTTCCAGTTCATTGATTTCTCAAAGTCTGAATTTAACTGCACATTAATCTCCCTTTACTTGTCAGTATGTAATGTTAAAGTGGTTGGATTGGATGGCTGTAAAGGGAGGAGGTAGCCATTATGACACAAAAGCAGATGATGTGGTTATCTTTCCTGTGATGTTGATCAATATTATCATTGTTTCCCGTGTACAGATCCAACTTTCAAGCCTTTTCTTGTAAACATATAAACAATTTAGTCATGGAAATTAGATTTTTTTAGGAATCCTGAAAATATGGCTGCCATTACTAAAAGCAGAAAAACTTAAAACAAGTTCTTGTCAAAAACCACTCATAGAATTTAGCCATTTGATAGAAGAAATCTGCCGTATAGGTCTTTCAGATTTGTTGAGATTATGCAGATCTGGCAATTAAAGCTACCATTAATAAAAATGGAAAAATAGAAGGAAAAATTGCTTTTCAGAGTTAGACCCAGTTTCAGAGGAAGCATCCAGACATAGAGGCCTTTACATTTGCATAAAGGTGATGATCTGCAATGATACTGGGTACTTTTGCTTGAAATATATATTAAAGACTTTACATCATTTCTTTTTGAGAATTACTAAACAGAATTTGACTAAATTTGACATGAATCATGCTTAAAATTTTCTTGAATTTTTTATTGTCTGCCATGTTGATCTTATTTTTAAAAATGGCATCAGAATAAAGCCTGTAACTATCGAATTCATTGAAAATTTGCAGCAATGTTTCAGACACATTTGTTTCATCACAGATAAAAACTGTTTCTGTTCCATTGAAAAGTTATCTCCTGTTCAGACTTGGGAATATACCCCCTGCCTTTTTTAAGATTATGTTAGACATGGATTTATGGATTTGGAAATACCTTAAAGTACAGAGCTTGGAAACATGTAGAGACCATATAGGAAATAATTGGATGCCAAGTCCATGAGATACTTCTGGGTAGTGAGTACCTGCAGCACAACTGGTGGGAAATGGAAGTGACTTAGTTTTGCAAAAGGACTAGACTGCATTGCATAGTATAGATCTTGATTTTTTTTTCTGTTTTATAATTTTTATTGTAATTTTGCATCATGTAAACAGTCTCAGTGATTGATAACTAATTACACAGTATTGTTTTGGTAAAGAGTAGAAATTGAGAGTAGCCTGATTGTTTGGAGAACTTCCTTTTTTCTTCCAACACTTAACTCTATTCTGACCTCACAACAAATTTCTGATTGACAAGAAATATTTCGAAGTATACACTGTGGAAAAGCTGTACACTTATATACATGTCATCCGAAAAGTGGCATGCAGTTTGCTATTGCAAACTTTAATGACTTTCTATTCTCCAGAACTGGTGAACAGAATTTCACCAAACTTTAAAGATATTATCCTGGCATAAAGCCTCTTCAGTTTTATGCAAATTCTGATGATGTGTTGTCAGATATGTATAAAACTACAACAAATTCTGCAGAATTTTTAAAATATTGGTGGTTGGTGTCCTGCTAGACCTGACTTTTTTGGCCAACTGCTCTTGTGTTTGACAGGTGGGTGATCTCAGGCATGGTTGGACCTCTTGTTATTTATCCAGGCATGTCAGTTTTAGTTCTTCTTGTACTAATGAGTAAGTGAAGAACTAGAGTATGTATGTTGTTACTGTGTCATTTTTCATTGCAGAAGACAGTTTGATTTATCTGGATCCTCATAAATGTCAGGACTTTGTGGACACCTTACAGAGAGATTTTAGAATCGAGGTAAGAGGCATCATTATGCCTATCCAAATGTCACTGGTACTTATTATCTGTCCATCTTTTTGTCCAACCTACCATCAGATCTCAAACTTAGAAACTAGGTTATCCTGCTCTGCCCATTTAAGCATAACTGAATGTTTGCTTGTGCAGTCAGGTCTGTAAGTAAATGCCCATGTTACAGACCCTGTTCGGAATTGGAACCTCTAGTTTGCCTGGTGGTTTCAGGCACTCACCTTTACCAATCGCTTCCATCTAACCTCTGTCCACTTGGGTTTTTGAATCTCAGACATGGTCTGTGTGTGTGAGAAAGCTTGCCAGTAGCTTCCCATGAGTCGGTGGTTGTTTCTGGGATTATCCCAGGTTCTTTCTCCAGAAGTTATAGTGACTGCCATGTATAGTCTATCATGTGCTGAAAAATTACATTAAGCCCACAACAGCAGTAGTAAACCCTCTAAGCATTCTATTTACATGCATACTGCATTTCACTTATGTTCCATTTCATTCCATTAAAGTTTACATTTTAGCTATCAATCAGTCTTTTGTTTGCAGTCTTGGAAGTGCATTCTGATTTTGCATATGTTGCTTCTATTCATCATTTTCTTCATGTTTTGTTCATTTGTAATGCATTTAGTTGTAAATGGAGAGAATTATTTTGCTTTCATATTATGTCTTATGAAAAGTTTGCTTTATAAAATAGAAAATGCATAAAATTCAAAAGACAGCATTGAATTGACAATAAATAAAATATAACAGTAACTGCAGTTAATATAGATTTTAAAATATAGAGTGTTTGTCTACATATTTTTTAATTTCATTTTGCTAAAATAAAAGCTGCAGATACAGCTGCCATTGATGCCATCATGATTGTTAGAACAATTTCATGGCTTGTAAGTGATGAGAAATTATCATTGTAAAGAATTTGTCACCTGATTCTTATGCAGAAGGGCTTTTGACGATGAAAATTTTGCAATATTGGTAAATAGATTTTTAAATCCATTCATTTATCCATTTTGTATTAGCATTATTCATTTCAAATCGGGAGCTGCGGTGGCTTAGTGGTTAGCATGCTGGACTCAGGACCAAAAAGTATGTGTTCGAATCCTACTGCAAGTCCAGCCTGATTCAGCTATCTTGGTGTGTCCTTGGGCGAGGCACTTTACTCCAATTTCCATGGCACTAAATGACCTATTTGTGTTGCAGTGCTGTAAAGCCCCAAACAAAACCAAACCCTTCATATTGCATTCTTAATTTGCATTCATTCATCATTTAATTTACATTAATTTGCACTCAATTATCATTCACTGGTAGAATCTCCCATTTCAGGGTCATGAGAAAGCTTATCAGTAGCTTCCCTTGGGTCGATGGTTTTCTCCAGAGTTTTCTTGGGTTTTTCCTCCACCAGTTATACTGGCCACCATGTATAGCCTATCTTGTGCTGAAAAATGGTGTTAAAACCCATAACAACAACAACAACAACTACAATTTTAGAAGGACTGAATAGGTTGGCACCAAATTAAATGGCTTTCAGATAAGAAGATCTTGCTTATGTTTCACAGATGCATTTTGATGTTCCTGCATATTCTTTGAAGAGGGCATATAGTTTTATCCATCTTTGCCTATTACAAATTTCATGTCCACAAATAACTTTTGAAGAGTTTAATGGCTTGATACCAAATTTGATCGAAGGCTTTATATTAAAAAATCCTAGGTCATGATAGATTTCAACATCTTATGACAGAATTTGATGACGTAAGGGTCTCAGTTTGATTTCACACTTTATTCTTGTATATTCAACCAAGCTTTTTTCATTTACACCATATTGGCAGGGCCATCTGTATTGTATGGATGCATTCATCATTTCTTTTCCAGTCCTTCCATTGTCTTACTCCACGAAAAGTATCCCTTAGTAAGATGGATCCCAGCTGTGCTGTTGGGTTCTACTGCAGGAACAGAGTAGAGTTTGACAAATTTGTCGAAAACACTGTTGGGGTAAGTGAGAATCCACCCCTTCAAATACTCTTAGCAAGAAAAAGTGAGAAAACCCCTTCTCAAGAGTGGCATTCACAATCATGACAAGGATGTTTATTTGTAACAGCATCAAGTTCTTACATTCAGATTGAAAGAGACAGTATATTACTTATGTTGTAATGCTGACTTTGTGCTAGAGTCATGAAAGTTTGTGTTGCAATGATTTTCTGTAATAACTGGGAATGAGACCTGGACCTGAAATTTTTGGGGAAAAGGTTAGTTTAGCATTAAGAAGTACAAGATTAAATTTGTACAACTGGGAGTCATACAGATTTTTTATTAGATATTTCTCATTAGCAGCTTGGACAAATCCAAATTGGCACCAGAGTTCCCATGAAAAACTCAACTTTGGCAATTGAATGTGAAAATTCCAAATAAAATTTACTGTTGTGGTAACATTATGATTTACACTGATAAGGTTCATAATGCTGTAATGTAAAATTAAATATTAGAATCAAAACATTACTGAGGCAATAAATGGTGAACAGGTACTTCAGTTTTTAGCTCTGCTGGTCATAGACCAGAAGAGTTTATAGGATTGTCTGTTGACCATCATCTGTCCAATCATCCATTAGCACGAGTTAATTATCACATAGTCTTGCTGGTCCTAAATGAAAATGGTGCTGCTTGGACACTCAGTATGAGTGCTGCATCTTGAAAATCTTGTTATTGGTACTCCTGATGAAAGGAAAGTCATATCAACATTGTGTTTTCACCAGAAGACCTCTTGTTATGTTTAGATGATCCTGAATAAAAATAGTATCGCTCAGCCACCCATTATAGTCAACACAGTGGCCATCTTGAAAAATCTTTTTGTTTATCCAGAAGACTGAAAGGATAAAAGAAATCTTATTATCACTATTACATGGAAAGTCCTGTCACCCTGGAGGTTGCATGAGAAGACTAATAATATTATATGAATTTGGTTCTTTATCAAAATGGTGCTGATTTGACCACCAGTATGTGTACGTAGTGGCTATTTTAAAAATGAATTTATTGCTTTTTCATAATGACATGGGGGTTTTCACCAAAGACTTATGATACTTACTTTGTCTACTTACTTTGTCCTAAGTGCAAATTGTGCTGATCAGACTTTCATTATGGCTGCAATGGCAGCCATCTTACCACTACTCCCGAATGGATGGTCATATTCACATTTCATATCATCAAAAGACTTATAATGATGTCTGGTTGGTCTTAAATGAAAACGGTGCCAACCTTACATCCAATGTGGCTGCCACATTGGGTAATTTGAAAGTCATTTTATTGCTGAAAAATATCAGACTGAAATGGTTTCATTACTCAACAGCTATAGAAGAATGTTGTCATATGGAATTCCTGGAAATTATTTTCATCTGGTAGAGAGCATCAGTCCCTTTGAGGGACTCTTGTTGTGCAACCTTAATTTAACTCTTTCAGTAAACAATACAGTCGTATATTTCAGTATTCAATAAACTATTACAGTATGTTATATTTCAGTATTAATTAAACTATTAGTCTGTTATATTTCAGTACTAAATAAACTATTAGTCTTATATTTCAGTATTAATTAAACTATTAAAGTCTGTTATATTTCAGTATTAATTAAACTAATAGTCTGTTATATTTCAGTACTAAATAAACTATTACAGTCTTATATTTCAGTATTAATTTATTAAAGTCTAATATATTTCAGTATTAATTAAACTAATAGTCTGTTATATTTCAGTATTAATTAAACTATTAAAGTCTGTTATATTTCAGTATTAATTAAACTATTACAGTCTGTTATATTTCAGTATTAATTAAACTAATAGTCTGTTATCTTTCAGTATTAATTAAACTATTACAGTCTGTTATATTTTATACTGTGAACTCAGATGTTTTCACTGAAGGAAATGTTTAATAGCAGTCTTGAGGTATTCAGAAATGCAAGATTATAAAACAGAAACAGACTTTTTACAAAATGGTCATGATATAAATCTTCTCCACTTTCTAATATGCTGTAACACAATGGATAATGTCTGTGGAAAAGTATGTTGAAGTGTTCAGTGGTTTCAAGACAAGCAGCATTGCGGAGACTGACAATTTTTATATGCTATTCTTGAACCATGACTGTGCATTGCTTTAAAAAAAATTTAAACACATGCAAACATTTTCACCAGCAAATACACTCTGTTTTTAACTGACATGTTTTTAACTTGTATTATATGACATTATTTATTATCAAATAACTAAATGAATCTGTTGTCATATTTATGTAATGCAAAGTAAATGAGAACATTATGGCTGGATAGGTATCAAAAGGTATGCAAGAAAACAAATTAAATTCATTCCTTACCTGTATTATCAAAAATTAGAACACTGTATTGTATGTCAATAAAGCAAAACTTAATATCGCACAAAATTTGGCTTCCTTTAATTCAGAAAATATGCCTTTTTTATTTTGTTTCTTGTTCTTTTGTTTCAGATAGTGTCTCAAGGGAAGAACACAGGACCATATCCATTATTTGTGTTTTCAGAAAGGAAAGGCTGTGAGGTTAGTGACATGAATGACCTGACTCTTAGTGATGAGCGTTATCTTCGTGTACGAAGAATAGAAAGGGACAGTGAGGGACGAATTCGTTCATCCACTGTAGACTCAGAAGATTTTGTGGTGCTGTAACAAACAATACCTTTGTAACGAGGATTTAAATTATTCTAGTCAAATGCAATAATGAATGAAGTTACTAATAGTTAACCTGGAAGTCTGGATTTATATATGTTTTGTTGTTTATTTTTTTAATATAAAGGACCACTCAGGAGAGATAATTAATAGAATATCACTCAGTTTCAGTATAGAGGAGTTTCAATATAGAGGAGTTTTCCATGAATTGTACCATAGAAGGATGCCAAAGCATACAAAAATCCTTTTTAATTTTGTCATTATATTTCTCAGCATCATAAATTCTCATATACTGAGCATATACAAGTTATTTATGCACAGCTATACAGTGGTCCCTATCTTAATAGTTCACCCATTCTACATCTACAGCAGGAAGGTGGTCATAGAAATGGGATAGCCTTTCTAGAGGGTCATCACACTGGTTTGAGTAATAATTACATATAAAGTACAAAAGAAACTTAATTTATATCCACTTCGTATTTTCATTTTAAATCACATTTTGGTCATGTGGGGTGTTCAGGAGGTGGGCCACTGTATTACCTTTGAAATCAAAATCTCATAAGAGATTAGAGCATGATACGTGGTGTGCAGTAAGGGAACAGACTAATATGGGAGTTCATTTTTTGAGTGAAATATTGACATGGATCATGCAAATATGGCCAGTAATTGATGATCACGGTTTGTGTGAAAATGAATGGTTGCTTTTCTCCATTAGGATTCTTCTATGTATCCTTGTATAAAAGTGTGCATCGTATTACATACAGCCTGGACATAGATGTTATATTGCAAAGCATATTGGTTGATCTTGCCCCAGGTTCACTAAAAGTTTGTCAGATTAGTTCTCAAATTGAGATTTTACATTGTACTTCAGACAACATCAATGTTTTTGCCGTAGGTAGAGAATGTAGAAATGACGTAAAATCACTTGAATATTTTTTCTAAACTCGACATGTGGAAACTATTTTACTCTTGAGAAAGAGATGAGGAATTCCTCAGCTGAGGAGATCATAGGTTGTGTATTGCAATATTATTAATATACCGTATGTACTCGCTTATAAGTTGGATGTAACTGCAAACTGCATATCTTCATATCTGTCATTTAATATGCTGGCACATCTGAGTCACTGTAAAGACTAATCAACAGAACAAATAACAATGTGGTCCCTATCTTAATAGTTCACCCATTCTGCAGTTGGTGCATTATACAATGGCAGATCAGGATATATGTATTGTTTGCAGTTTGTATTTGATTTATACATGAGTGTACATAGTATGTGGCATAGGTGTATGATTTTACCTCAACTTAAACAACTGAAACGTCTATTTTAAAAAAATCCACCTGCAGCAGTCTTAAAGTTTTTAAAGATTTCTTATTGGAAAACTTGAGGACCTTAATAACTATTGTCTATATATAATATATGTATATTGCTCACATTGGTTATATTAACTATAAATAATTTAATCCTGCATAGCGGGACTTATAATCTTGTATAATTAACCCTAAATATGTACAATCTTTGTGCCCGTAGAATACCGAACCAACTGCCAACAGTTTTGATTGAGATCATCGTTGCTAGCCATGGGCCTAAATCTACAATGCAATGTTTTCACACGTGGCTGTTTGTGATAAGATTTCCTCATTTCTTAGTTTCTCATGAATATATATAAACCTGTTTAACCAATTATTGCCAGTCATCTTTCCCAGAAGGTTGAATTGTCTTGACCTTTGAAGCAAACTGAGTCAGTCAAAATTTTCTCTTCCAAACAATCACTCATATACCAGTAAGAGGTCACTTCCACTGAAGTACAAGACCTTGGTTCATTGGCTCACTGATATAATTTTCTTTTATAAATATTCATGAGCAACACGGAAATCATATTGGTGTAAAGACGTGCAGCAAACTTTTGCCCATGGCTTGAAATTTTAGGTTTAGATCGGCTGTCACATAAATTGGATCATACATATCAATACTTGTAAAG
Organism: Megalonaias nervosa; assembly: GCA_016617855.1. Taxonomy (NCBI): domain Eukaryota; kingdom Metazoa; phylum Mollusca; class Bivalvia; order Unionida; family Unionidae; genus Megalonaias; species Megalonaias nervosa. Next base: position 57,514 of record JAECUM010003951.1, on the reverse strand, counting down.
GATAAAGAAGTAAATTAATAATTATTTGTGGCAGTTGAAGATTAAAGTTAATTTTTGTAGGGTCTTGATGTGTATATGTGCACAATCAAATTATCAATGAATCGATACATCACTGAATAATTTTACCCCAATTTTTTAAGTATTTAGGTCCTGTACAGCAAATGAAAATCATGTAAGTTTGGCAAATTTCAAACCATTCTTGGGTGGATACTTTACCAGATGAATGGAAAAACTGATGAACAAATGATAGAGAGATGGAAGCACTAACAGATTTAGGTGTTTTTTAGTTGGTCTAAATTTTTTTTAAACATGGATAGTAATAAGAACTAGTGAAAATAATATAATGATACTTTTAGTGTCAACATTTTGGATTCAGTTTTATTTTGGCCAGTATGCTGTTTTGCATTATTGCATTGTGTTTTAATGTGGCATTCACTTCCTTGAAAATCTTCAAATTACTTTAGTTTGTCTCTGTGTTCAACTGATACATCAGTTACATTCTCATATCATAGGCAATACCTGCACCTGCATGTGTGTGGATCACCCTTTTTAATGCAGTTATTTGTATACAATGCTGTAGAAATGTGTAATAATAGCATATATAGTGTTTTCAAATTAAAAAGTGAGTTTAAACTGAAACTCCATATTTGACCTTTAAACACCGTGATTGCTCTATGTAAGAATCCCAGTTCTAGATCTGAAAATAATATTTTTGTGGCCATTGTGTATGTATTTTTTCCAGTAGGCTCATTACACATTATTTTATAAAACTATTACAATGCAAACTACAGCAATGCTAAATTTCCTTTAGAAAATTGGTAAAAATATTTTGCAAACATGGATAGTCTGGTTTTGAAAGTGAATGCCTTCTTTTTTCTTGCCTTCAAAATATCAGTGTGTGTGCATTTTTAAAATTTGTTTATGATTGTAAAATTATGAACAAAAACTACCCATTTCATGTTTGTGAATTTAAAGAGAGATGGAACATACATAAATAAAATTTTGATATGTAAATGATCAGTGTAATCATATTCAACAGCAATAGAATACAAAAGTATGAGTTTGAGAATAAAAACTACATAAAAATAAGAATCTTTTCCATCGTAAATATACATTAAGTGAACAAATTCTTCATATGCCCAAATGAATCCAGTTTATATTTATTTTATTTTTCAAAGGATTTAAAAAGCATTAAAACAATTTTCACGCAACCTTACCACTGTTGATCTGTATAAACATTTAAAGAAACAGTTTACATTTTTTCATCAGTAGATAAGGGTCTATACTGAAATCGTTTGAGTAGAGTGAGGAGCATAGCTATTGATCTAAAAGAGTGTTGTTAAATGGCAGATCTTTGTCTTTACTGTTTGCAGTTGGTTAGCTCTTAATAAAGTTGAAAATACAGTGCATGCAATCTGATGTATTGCCTGGTTAGAAATGTCATGATTACTGTAACTATCCGAAACCTTTCATCTTAAGTCTTAATGATTAAATTATCAGGAACTATTCTAAGATGTGTAAATTGCTCATTTTTAGAAAACCGTGCTAAAAATCAACTGAATGTGAAACTTCTGCACTATATTTTCAAGCCCTATCAATATTTTTCATCCCAATATAAAGTCCAAGTGAGCTCTTGAGCATGGCTTTGTGTCAGTCATGCATTATGTTTCTATTAATAATTGCTGTGATCAGCTTTTCCAAAATTCAGTAAACCAGTTTCATCCAAACTTGGCAGGCAGCAGGCTGGCATGAAGGTCTTTCAAATTTATACAAAATGATGCTGGTCCACCATCCAGTATGGCCACCATTACCAATAGAAACACCCTTCAATTGCTTCTCAAAGACCACTCAGCAAAATTTAACCATATTTGACAAAGCATATACAGGCCTTGATTATGCTGATCTACTATCAGATATGGCCACTGTTACTAAAAAGAGAAAACCTTCAAACATCTCAAAAATTGCTCACTGCTCAGCAATATTTTATTAAGTTTGACAAGGCATTTTGCCTTAGTTGTCCATTGATTAAAATGCTTAAATGCCTTTTATTAAAATGCATAAATGTCATTTATTAAATTTGACAGAAAACATCCTGTCATAAGTGCCATTTATTAAAATGCTTAAATGCCATTTATAAAAATGCATATGCCATTTATTAAATTTGACAAATCATGCTGCCAAAAATTATGCCAATTTACTAATAATTATGGTTGCCATTTCTAAATATAGAAAAGTTTTTTAAAAAAACCATGTTACAGGATTTGATAGAAAGCATCCTAGTGTAAAGGCGATTCTAATTTGTATGGCACCATTTGTAACAGTAGAAATGCATAGGCAATATTTCAGATAACTTCTTGATAGAATTTGACCAACTTTGGTACTAAAAAATTCATCTCATCAAGGTCTTTCAGTACTAGCAAGTGTTGCTGATGTGCCATCAGACATGGATAAGATGCCACAAATAGAGTAGCCATGAAATATGCAATAGCAGCATTAGATGTAGTTTCTACAGAAATAATTCTACTGACCCGGATTTCTTAGCCAGCTTCTCCTGCACATGGCTGTTTGGCATATGCCATGTCAGTTAGCAAAGTCAGGTCTCCTGCACTTGGCTGTTAGGCATATGCCATGTAGGTGAGCAATGTCAGGTCTTCTGCACATGGCTGTTAGGCATATTCCATGTAGGTGAGCAATGTAGGGTCTCCTGCACTTGGCTGTTAGGCATATGCCATGTAGGTGAGCAATGTTGGGTCTACTGTACTTGGCTGTTTGGCATACGCCATGTAGGTGAGCAGTGTCAGGTCTTCTGCACATGGCTGTTAGGCACATTCCATGTAGGTGAGCAATGTAGGGTCTCCTGCACATGGCTGTTAGGCGTATACCATGTAGGTGAGCAATGTCAGGTCTACTGTACTTGGCTGTTTGGCATATGCCATGTAGGTGAGCAGTGTCAGGTCTTCTGCACATGGCTGTTAGGCATATTCCATGTAGGTGAGCAATGTCAGGTCTCTTGTTTTACATGGAGTCTATGTGGTTTGGGTGGGGATTTGACCCAAAATGTTTGATTTCAAGAATAGACCCTGAATTAATATGAAATTTCATGTCCATAATAATGATGTGATTGTTTTATTTGAACGAAGACTCTTGTATTAGGTTGTATATATATCTAACCACATTTATTTATTGCTATCAGTAATTTTTAAACATTTTTTATTGTGAAAGATGCATGAAAATATGGTTCAATAAAGAGCATGAAAATAGTGTTATTTTTGTATGCCTGCCAAAATGGGGATTGTATATTGTTATGACATCATTCTATCTGTCTGCCCATCCAAATAAACATCCATCCATCTGCTGCCTCTTTTGTTTCAGAACACTAATGTTAGTTGACCACAATCTACAAAATTTTGTGGATGGTTTGCTTTTTTGGTAAGGAAGAAACTTGTTGATTTTGAGATGGAAAAGTTTCTGGTATTAGTTATAGTGATTGAAAGAAGAAAATGGTTCTGTACCATAATATTAGTTCTAAATCATATATCTAGACCAGTTGTTATGGGTTTAATGCCATTTTTCAGCACATGATAGGCTATACATGGCAGCCAGTATATCCGGTGAAGGAAGAACCTGTGATAGCCCTGGGAAGAACCACTGACCTGTGGGAAACTGCTGGCAATCTTTTTTACATACCCACATGGGTAAAAAAAAAATGCCTTTTAATTTTGTGATAAAACAATCAGAGGTTTGTGTTACTGACAGAAGGATAAATTGTTCTTGCATAAATTTAGTTTTAAGTCCTACTCCTTGATTAAATATTGTGGAGGGTTTTCATTTAAGGTAAGGAAAGAGCCTATTGATTCTGGGGTCAGAAGTTCAAAGATAAAGGTAATTGTGAAGAAGAAAAAAATTGGTTTTGTACAGTAACATTTTAGAAATAGTTCCTGGACCAAGCTTTATGGATGACATACACTTAGGGTAAGAAATAAGCATATATATTTTGGGGCCTAAAGGGGAAAGGTCTAGGTCATGGTAAATCTGATAAAAACGGGTTTCTGCACAGTAAATTTAGTGTGGGTACTTATATTATATAACCTCTTTAACTTTCATAGCAAACCAGCTATGAAAGTCTTATTGCTTCCATTTTTTCATAATGTGGACCAGAGTTATAACTCGGCAGGGAAGTTCCTTAGAAAACATTCTGATTTATTTTGTTTTGGACAGTTTTCTGGACAAATGTTTGTCTCCCATAGCAACCAGTTCTGAACATCTTATAAGCCACCAGTCACACTGTGATCATACTGAAAAGGAATTGTCACTAAAATGTTTCAAAAAGTTGTTTTAATAGCTTACTTAGCAACCATTTGGCTGTCATAGAAGCATAGAATCAACTTTTAATTTATTTACAACTGTGACACATCCTGTAGTAATTCATTGTGCACAGTGTTCCATCAGAATGACTTCATTTATTCCAACATCATGGTTCAGACACAAAATCAGTCCAGAATTTCAAATTTCATCTGGCAATATTTTTTTTCACTTTCAAGCCAGGAAATGAGGCATGCAGTATACCATCTATCCATATACTCTGGCAAAATTTCATTACTAAATGTTCTCTTTGTGAAACAAATATTGAAGTTTATTTTACAGTAATTTATGCAGTTGCTGCTCTTAAGGATTATAAGTTTTAAATGTTGAATAAATTGTTTCTTGGAAAAATGTTTAATTGGCGTATATTAAGGTACTACACTCTCACTACAAAGAGAGAACAAAATTTTAAAATACTTGATTTTTTTATTAGTCATGTTTGATACTGTTAGTTAATTTACAACTGACCATTTTTGGCCCAATGTCAAGATGTAGGAGTCCTGCTTTAATCACCTTTTCTGTCTGTTAGACCAGCTTTCCATCCATTCAGACCTTTTGTAACCACCAAAGCTCTGCAACCCAAAGGCATAATTGGATACCATTTGTTAGTCAGATTGCCCATGACACATTGATGCATCTCTAAATGGTTTCATCTCTTAATGTCCAATTTTGATGGAGTTAATGCCCTTTTGAATAAATTTTAATTCGCCCTTGCAGCATATCCTTGTAACCAGCATATTCCAGGATTTGACATATTCTGATGCAATATTGTATACATTGTCTCATAGCCATAGATGTATGTGCTCTCATCAGTTACATATTGGATAGAGTTATGGCCCATGTCAGTAACTTAAAATCTTCACATGTGATGTTGCTTGTAACCAGCACAGTTTAAGAACCATTCAACATATTCTGATGGAATGTGGTATGAACATTGTCTAGTACAACATACATTTTCCTTTTATGGATGTTGTCTGTTCAACTGCATTTTGGATTAAGGTGTGATACGAAATTAACTGGGAAGTTCATAATATTCAGATGTGATGTTGGGTGCCTTGTTAGCTCATTTTGTAGAGTATCAGACTCATAATCCATGACTCTTGGGTTTGATACTTGCTCAAACCTGCTTGGGTCAGCTATCTTGGTGTTGTCTTTGGAAAGGCACATGACTTCCATTTCTTTCACATGATATAGCCAATAATGTGTTAAAAGTGCTGTTAAAACCAACCAGATGAATGAATTAGCCACATTGGATGTTTCTTGTAGTCAGCATTATTGGAGAACAATTCAGCTGCAGTTTAGTATGAACATTGACTCAGAAACGTAGATGTACCTTTTATGGACCTTGTGTTGTGAATATTTTTGGGATAGAGTTATGGCCCTTGTCAATTAAGTTCATATCTTTCCATGGCATACCTCAGCATCTCTTAAACATTCTGATACAGTTTGGTATGGATATTGTACAGGTGCATGGTACCACTGGTTTACCGGTTTACCACTATCTTTTGCCTATGATACATACCATGGTGCTTTTTCACTGTATTGGTATGTCGGTAGTTACTGTCAGTAAGGAATGTATGGAAATTCCCAAGGAATCTTGTTATAACTTTAATGATATTAACAGTGTGTTTTGAATACTCATGACAAGATAGTTCAAAAAGTTCTTTTTTATTTACAAAAGGGTTATACCCATCATAAATTAATGCTGAATATTACAAAGATTATTATATTTATGACCCTTTAATCATATGTTTAATATGTGTCGTGTATGCCAACCTGGTGGCCAAATGGAATATTGTGAAACATGCTCGGGCCAAATCCAACATTTGGAAAAATTTTGGATTTAAAAAGAATGTGTGTGTGTGTGTGTGTGTGTGTGTGTGTGTGTAATTTGGATTTTTAATGTAGCTTTAACAATTTTTCAGTCATATCACTACAGTGTCTGCAGTGTGGCAGTTTATAGTGATGTATAGCACTGGGACATTATGCTGCAGACATGTAGCATGATGTCCCACCCAGTCACATCATCCTGACACCAGGCTGACCAGTCCTAATACTAACCTCTTAATGCTGAGCGATTAGCAAGCCAGCTGTTAGTACCGTTTTTATAAGTCTTTGGTATGACTCTGCTGGGGTTCAAACCCGCGACCTCCTGCATCCAAGGCGGAAGCTCTAACCACCAGGCCACCGGAGTGGTCAATTTTTTAAAAATTTAAAAAGAAAATGTCATGTGCTAGTTATTTGCTAATTAATGTGAACTTTTTAAGTATATATATATATATATATATATTTGTAAGACGGTGAATCATCCTTCAATTTCAGGAACACACTTGTTTTCTGTCTGAACTTAACATAATTTCTCAGGTTCACTAAATACTTTCTTGTTTGTTGAATAATTGAGTTTTATATTTACTGGCCCTCTCTGATAAATATTTTGCCTGGGTTTTGGCATCCACTCAAAGTTTCCCTGCCTATTATGTCAATAGCGTAGCTAGAAAATTAAAGGCTTCAGTATCAAGAATTAACATATGCATAGCAAATTCATATACCATAAGGTACCGGCCAGAATTAATTTAGAAAACACAATTTATATTATCTTAGCAAATTGACTCCATGTCCCAGGGATAGAGACTTTTCTTTAGTACCATGATATCTGCGCGTAACCAGTAGTCTGTACAAATAATTGTGCTTAATCCTCATGTAATATTGTTCTTGGGGCAAGGCATTTAGTTATTAGAAAGGCAATTAAAAGTTAAGGCAGAAGGAATAAACAACCACCATTCACAGATTAACTAAATGGTTTATAGTAATCGGGGTGATATCATGTTAAGTTCTTTGAACGTTGCCGTGGGATTGCCAATTAGTCTAATTTTCATAGGTCAAGGACACTAAGTGGATCAACCCAATTCTTTTCAAGTTAAGTAAATCAAAGAGATGCCTGTTGAGGAAAAAAGGATATCATACATCATTGCCTTGAATGGAAATGTTAAAGCCATTTTTGTTAATGATTATTAGCAAGTTCATGATTAGTGGCAATGTTTCTTTGAAGTCAGATTTTATTCATTATATAAAACACTAGACGTTATCATTTTGTTGTATTAGTGCACACGTGATATTCATTAGATAAAATAGCAAATGCAGCTGTAATTTCAGGGAAGGGTTTCAAAAAGCAAGCAAAGCCCAGTGAAACTAAGTTTGAGAACTGGTTGCTGGAGTTTAACTTGGTGAAGCCACAGTTGCAAGGTTGGGGGGGGGGGATGAGATAATTTTGCATACAATGCAAAAGCGATATTAACATTGGCCAGTTTGGACTGAAGGACACCTGTCGTCATAGCAACATCATTCAGGATAGAGACAATGCACGAATGCATAACTTAATCCCAAAAGTATCTAACATGTTTAAACAATCACTGACACAACATATTACAAGATCTGAAATACCATTCTACAATTTCGTTGCAGAATACATTCTGCCATTTGCATTTGCAGATCATATTTCAGACCTGCATGTTGATCACACCCTCACAACAGTTCAAATATAGAAAGATGTTTTCCATGCTGAGAAACATTCAAGATCTTCAGGGAAGTTTGAATAATAGTAACATCCACTCTAATGAGTGCGAGGAGGAACCGAAATGACATTTGCATTACTGTCATTCAAAGAACTTCGATCCAATTTTCATGAGTAGGGCATAGGGCCAGCGGTATTTGCAGCAACATTCTATCGCATTTCCTATTGCACAACTCAAAAGTATGCCCCGTTAACATAGCCAGAATACACTCCACCTTTGCCAGAGTATGTACTTTCGTTGAGGAGAGACTTGTACAATCATTGTAATTGACTAGTGTTGTCTTGATTTTGGTCTATGTGACGGGCGGGGGGGGGGGGATTCCGATTTAACAAATTTAGATAGGAAACAAAAACATACAGCCGCAAAATCATGAGCAGTCCTAAAAAGAAATAAAGTAAATCCATAATCTTCATGACAACATTTCTGAGAGAAAAAAAAAAGAAGTTTAGCATAACTTATGAGTATTCTTTCTCATAAACTCTTAGCAATGCTCTTTTCCATGGCCGGGGGGGGTGGGTGGGGGGTAGGGTAGAGTTCAGGCTCTCTTAAAAGAGGTGTCACTTATAACGGTTCTACATCTTTAGGGAAGCGGAGGTACGGGAACAACTGTACTTAGACAAACTCTGAGTTCTGACAAAACGGACTAATTTTATTGAAATACAGCTGTATTCAACATTTAAAATTACATTCCAATATCAATCTACATAAACTTATGTTACGGATATAAGAGATACATATAAAACTACGATATTCCTTCACTTACCAACTTAATTTCTGCCTTTTAGAATATAATAGAGATAATTAAATATCAAATAAATTCACGATAGCCAAAGAATCTAAATTTCAATATTTCAGACTAATACCGCAATCATTTAGTAGAAATATATTTTACTGAATTTAATCTAAAATACCAACATATTAAACTCTATTATTTAAAAAGTATTTTATTTCTGAATTAATTCTGAGTTTGAAATTGGTAGCAAAGGCCCTCTTTTACAATAATCAATAATATTACAAGTAAATATAAATTCTTTAAAAAAATTAAACTTCCCAATACATTATAATAAAGAATAGTAAAGAAATATTAAAATAGTCCGATGTTGCAAATGTACCGATCTTAGATTGAACTCTCTCTTTAACATCTTAACATAAAAAATCCTTATACTGCATATAAAATTGTATGCAGACAGTAGCATACCTATAATAAGATAAGCCCTCTCTGAGTTCTGACGAAACGGACTAATTTTGCCCAGCAAATCTTCTCACTTCTTATACACAGTTTCTTAGGACGCGGCCAAATATGGCCATACATCTTAGTTCTTGGGTTTCGCCAGAATCTCAAAGAGAGGCTTCATCTTTTCTTACCAACTACCGTCTGGGATAATGTACGTCATCAGACAGATTTTTCCATGAATACATGAAATTTTGATGATATACACGCAGAAAGGAATTTGCTTGCTCAGCACTGTTGCTGCTGAGTTCTAAATTTACCAACTGAAGGTATTATACAATGTGTAGGATTGCTTTGATTTCACATAGAAAAGTACAATCTTTATTGAAATAGTTTTATATTACAAGAATGAAAAATTGTTTTTAATACAATTTACTGAAAAATTCCATCCTAACATCGCTAATATATCTGAATATGCAAACTATTGAACGGGGTGGCCGAGTGGTCTAATGCACTCGCCTTACCGATCACTGCCCTCTCACGTCTGTCCGCGTGGGTTCGAGTCTCTGGTTGGGCCAGAGCGTGTATTAATAAAAATTGTGTTGGGGTTTGCACCGAGACAAATAAATCCCAGTCGTGTGGTTACATTTTTTTTTTTTTTTTTCTCCTCACGAGGATCTGCCGAGTGGGAGACAAATAATGTAACCCTGCGACTGGGATTTCCCTGTCTTGGTACAAACAAACGACATAGATTATTTTTCTCATCCCATTTTTTTCCAATTAAATTAAAATAACCCTGCATTTTTGCATTATAGTTAGCAGATTGAACACATATAGTATTTATCAGCTACTATTATTCCCTCTCACTGTATATCAAGGTCATCAGCTCTTGTACTCTTTTATGAAAGACTGAATAATTATGAAGGTAGAATCTAGCTATATTTGCCGTTTTTAGAAAAGAGCTGAATAGTCAAGAAAAAAAGATATGATTGTAATTGTTTTATGCTGGACGTATTGCACAAAGAGCGTCTGGAGCAGCGTGCTGTTGTTGTTGTTGTTTTGTTTGTTTTTTTTGGTTGTTTTTTTTAATTTTATTTTAATTACAGCGCATTAATACGAATATGTTACTCAGGGCAAGGGGGTGACCTGACGACCCTACAAAAGTTCTACGCATGAGAAAATAGAAACATAAAAAAAAAAACATTTGATATTATTACCGTATTAATACATGTAATGAATGGCTGTCATTTTAAAATAACAATAAGCAATTAATATCTTTTATACGGTAACTTTTAACTTTCATCAGTTCTAATTTGGACAACGTTCCATGGTAGGCAACGGTGCAATATTTGTACAGTTCAATAGGCCTACTAGTTACAGTTCTGTTAAGCTTGTAGAGTGAATACAACAAGCTTTGTAAATTAAACAAATAATTTATTTCGCTAGAATACAAAGTGAAAAATTAAGAAACAAGAACTTACGGTATACGAATCAAATCCAAAAATAATCCAAGAATTAAAAAAATAAAAGTTCTATTATTAAAAAACGTCCTGAATTTATCTGAGTTTGAGTCCAGATGAAATCCAAAATGGAAGGTGATGACGTCTGTTGTAACTTACCAAGTGCTGTTGTGTCAACAGTTCTTTGTTGACTCACAGAAAATATTAATCCAGTTTTGAATTCCATATAAATTTCAGTGAATGTCTGTCCAAGAATTTTGTACGAGCACTTATGTATTTTCAGGGAAAAGAATCACTTGAAATTCAATAAAATAAAATTTCAACTCAAACTGGTCACAACATAATGTAACTTGACATCTCAAGTGTGTTAAGCCCGACTGAACAATCTCTATAAAGACAACAGTTAAGACGCAAAACAGATTCCCGGATGAGGGTCAACCTTCTAGAAAAATTAGAAGTTTGTAACAATAAACACATGTTTCATATCACGTACTCCAGGTATCGCCTTGATTTAACTTAATGGTTCTTACTCTGAGAATGAATAAAAAAAAGTTGTTTACCAAAACTGTCACTGGTTCTGAATCAAGGTCAGAAACTAGATACATTATTTCTATTATTAAGTGTTTATCAATGAAAAAATTAAGTCAGGTCAAACAGAACTAAACTCTATTCTGGACAATATCAAATCCAGTAAACAAAGTTACATTATAATAGCATATAAAGGAATAAAAAAATTTAAAACTAACAGCCTAAAACTAACTAACAGGTAATTAAATTAAATATATATAACAAGTGACTGATGAGATTTCTAATTTTATACTTTCTTGGGAAAGTATATTTCTGTCCTGAAAATATGGCAATTGTTGCTATTGCTAGTGGAATGATACGCTACGTGGAAATCTTGTGGAATAGCGTGTGGACTGATGAATGAACCCCTCTCTGATTGTTAAGTGCAGTAGTTTTCATTTGCAATTGTATTGATATGATTGATTCGGCTGGGGCGGATTCGAGGTGTTTGACAATGTTTTAAAAAACCAGTTTGACATCACACTTTCTGCTTGATGCTGGTTTTGTGGTAGTTCTTGAGAGGGTATGAATTTTTGTTTAGTCAGGGATATGTATTGCCTCTGTGTGTGTGTGTGTGTGTGTGTGTGTGTGTGTGTGTGTGTGTGTGTGAAAATGTTACGTATGGTGTACTATGAAATTTGGAGAGACCAAACATTGCTTTATTAGTGAACTTCTTTTTGTGTTATGTATATGTATTCTCTCTCTCTCTCTCTCTCTCTCTCTCTCTCTCTCTCTCTCTCTCTCTCTCTCTCCTCTCTCTCTCTATATATATATATATATATATATATATATATATATATATATATATATATATACATACACTTGTTTTGTTTGTTTGATTTTATAACAACTCCATCAGGCACAGCAGAAGACAACAACAAGGGATTTTTCTTTTCAAAACTAGTTCCGTGCGCGTGAACGCCATGACTGAGACGACCTCACTGAGACAACCAGGCTGAGAAAAACGAAAGTAAACTTAGCAATAGCCCGATAAATCAACCACCCCATCCACAAATCCGTGTTGATGCTGATGGACGATATGTGAGTATGAAGTCACCTGTTTGTTAAAATGTGCAATTTTGCTACATTCATATCTTTTCAGAACACACCTGCATACAGTTTAGACATTTATCTGTTTTTTCTAATAGCCATATCTAACGCGAAATTCAAAATGGCCGTAGGACAGAAAGTTGTACTATTCCACGTGGACTTACAAAATCTCCAAACATAGGATTTGATCCGGAAATATTATTTACATATCGCCAAAAGATCCCTTCAGCTGACGGTAGCTCAACAGCCGCGAGAAATACCTGTAAGTGTATAAACTGTACACCGATGTATGCAGAGAAATTTGTCTGGAGAATTTTTAAGGTTGTAATGAATAGGTGATATCAGCCCCTGAATCGCCAATCAAAATCATTATAGTTGTGGGCCTGATTTATCGGCCTAGGTTAGCAAATCAGGTAGATTACTCTGGGTGAGAAATAACAAAAGCTTGTCAATAGCTTCCCGTGGGTCGGTGGTTTTACCGGGTTCTTCCTTCACCAGTGATTTTGGTCGCCATGCATAGCATGCCATGCGCTGAAAATGGCGTTAAAACCAAAACATCACCATCATCAACAGGAAGAACAATAACAAAACTAGGGAACAATTTTGCTGCTGTTTCAGTGGTTTGGACGCTACATAACAGTCAGATAATGTTCCATCGTTGCGATTAGTTATAAATTGATGGGCATGGTTACCAGACTACGATTCCGATCATTGGGACGATATACAGTGATGATTTTGATTAGCTGCAACGAGACATTTCCACTAGTGCTCCAACAATGGATATTTTTAAAGCATGATTAACAACATAAGAAAGGAAATGTAAAATCAAGGAAATATGATGGACAAACTGGAGTCACAATAGTATTTTAAAAGACGACTGTAAATTTTCGTCCACTTCGAAGAAGAGAACAAACGCGATACACACAGAGCTAGCGCAAGTAATACATTCCACTAGCACTAAAAGTCGGAGGAACCGACTAATCAGCTCTGTACTCTAATGGGCAGGAAATACCAACCAGAAAAGCATAAACTAGGCTAGCTACATCTGCCAGCAACTACTGGAGATTATATTATCGACCGTCATGCGTTTAATGTGCTAATCAAAGCACTTGCGCCTGTTTAGAAAATTCCTTTATTTTTTTATGAACTAACTTGTCACCATGTAAGCCTGAAAGGTCTGTGCATGTTGAAGAGAAGGACATGTATGGTTTACAATAGAATCTATATAGATTGCTGCACGCTTGTTGCTTTTTAAACATTCACAATCCAAAAGGTTTGTGGAAGCACAATGGATGGGCATGTAAAGTTAATATAGAAAACACATTAAAAGTGTGGAAAATGGGAAATAAAAGCCCGATAAAAGAAAGTATTATGCTACCCAAGCGCGAGTTATCCAAGAAAGAAATCAGGAAAATTCAAAACCTTTACGATAAGATTCTGCAGGGGAGGTAAAGAAAAGGAAGTTTGTCATTGGTTCCAGCAGATTGTAAAAATAATGGAGTTTGGACCAGGAACAGGCGCAGCCACTACTGCCACCTGATGAGCTTGCTATTGTTACCGCATTTCATTCCGACACCCCTGTGTTTGAGCAAGTTGTCATTTACGCGGTTTCCTATGTAGTCGATTTTTACAAAAGTCTTGATGCAATGGAAAACGGATTACAAAAGCAAACTGAAATGCTCGATTATATAATTAACCAAACAAGAATGCTCTATCATATGAAAGACAAACTTGGATTCTCCCGCTGACACTCCAGATAAAAGTGACAATTAAGAGCGAGAATTTCGAGTATTCATTGGCGCACTGCCGTGCTAACCTCTGCACCTTGCTTCTGATAGACCTGTATGACTGTAGTGTCCTCTGACAGGGGGATCGCTTATATTTCAGGTAGGCACTGCGACGCTCATATATGGCTGGCATGAGTTTGGCGGAGTTGGCCTCAAACCAGTCGTTGTTCTTTGACTGCTTCTTACCAAAGATCCGTGTGGCTGTGCTGTACACAGTCTCTCTGATATGATCCCATCTCTCTTTGGCATTGCCATAAGGAGGATCTGAATCGACCGCCTTGGAGAGGGCATAAGTGAATTCCTCAGCCTTGTCTGGATATGACGTCTTGCTCACATCAATGCGTGGTTTACCCTCTTGCCTAGAGCGGTGCATCTTCTTTGGTTGAAGTTTCATTTTGCAGCACACCAGCGAGTGATCGGTGTTGCAGTCAGCGCTGTAGAAGGTACGGGTAAGAAGCACACCATTCATGGCAGACCGTCTCGTGATGATCAAGTCCAGTTGGTGCCAGTGTTTGGACCGGGGATGCCTCCAAGACACTTTGTGCTGTGGCTTTGTCTGAAAAAATGAATTGGTGATGTTGAGGTCGTGGTACGAGCACATCTCTAGGAATCTCTGCCCGTTCTAATTCATGTTCCCAATGCCAAACTTGCCAAGACAGGAAGGCCAAGAGTTATGGTCGGCACCCACCCTAGCGTTGAAGTCGCCCAGTAATCTCAGGTTCTCTTCCTTGGGAATTTTGTTGATGAGCGAGTCCAACTCGTCGTAAAACTCATCCTTGATATCTGCGGTGGCCCTTAGTGTGGGAGCATAAACGCTGATCAGGTTGACAGGCCCGGTTGTGGTAGGCGGAGAGATAGCAGTCTTTCGTTTCCTTGTTGGCAGGGTTTAATCATCCCCAGCAGAGAGTTCCTGACGGCGAATCCAACACCATACTCTCTTGCTTCATCGACGCTCTTTCCTTGCCAGAAGAACGTGTAGTTCTTTTCTATGAGGGACCCGAAATCTGGTAGCCGTCTCTTCTGTAGTGAGGCAATGTCGACCTGGAGTCTTGCAAGTTCGTCGTTGATGACTGAAGTCTTTCGAACATCGCTGATTGCCTGGCGGTCATCTGAGAGCCCAGTCAGCATGGTCCGGACATTCCAGGTACCTAGCTTGAGGATTGGCGGTTTCCTTGTTGTTTTTCTTTTGTTGTTTCTTGGTGCAGTAGTTGCAGTCCGCTTTTCAGGTACTCGCGTACCTTAGGTCCTACGCACCCAGCAAGGCAGGCGAATTGTGGGGGCTGCCCAGCTTGAGGCGGGCAGTAGCTGTCCAGTGAGACCTGTTGATCTCTCCCACCGTCGGAAGCAACCCCTGGTGTCTGACTCTACGCCAATCGAGCGGTGACTTATAACCGGTAAACTGTTGCTTCCCGTGTTGTGTCGACGCTGTGAGGCGAAGCTAGAGTGTCCTCTCCGGGGCGCAAGCCTCGGCAGGGTGATATGGAGAATCAGCTGTTGCCTATGCAGCTGATTCCCCCTCTTCACGCAGCTGATGGATCCAAGGGAAAGGACAAGCCGATACTTCATGGTACCAGCGACGTCGCAGGAGTTGTCGAGATGACACTGAAAGCAATGCCAAGTCGCCTTAGGGACTCTGTCTCCGGATTTTCTGTTGGGATTTACTCCCTTAGCCTTTCCCATGAGAGTGTATAGTCGCAAGGCAGCGGAGGTTTGAAATCGGAGTTTACCTTCTCCTAGATGGGCGACCACCCAAGGTTAACGAGCCCTATCTGCACGAAGCGTCTGGTTTTGAGGCGCCAGAAACTCGCCTGTCATCCCTTCTCCAGTCAGTTTAAACAGGTTCCGCCGGGCTTAGTAGTTAAGCCACTCGTGAAGGTCAGAAGCTGGATTTGGCTGTTAGAGGCTCTCTCAGACGCAAGCCATTGGGGGATTTCAAAGGGAAGTGGGTGCTTATCTCCCACATCCACCCCCGGCGATAACAACCCTTGGAACCATGGAACACCTTACTAAACCTTTAAACGATCTTGGTGCACAGATTTGTGTACATGGGCCTAGATAGCTGTTTCTTGAACAAGCCACTTTCTTACAACTTTCAGTTGCTTTACCCACAGTTAGATACAGTATTTTTTCTTGTATGCTACTTAGTATCCGTGCAAAACATTCCTCATTTTGAATAAATAAATGTGTATGTGTGTGTGTGTGTGTGTGTATGTTAGTTGTATATATCGTCTACATCGCATTCTTGCTCTCGAGCAGTGCAGTTCCTGAAACATTAGTTGTTGATGCATGTAAGTTTGTAATTCCCTTGTGCGAGAGCGGTCAATGTTCCATTATTTGTCAGACAGGTTTTGGCAGTTGGCACATCCAATTGTACGGACTAACAATATTTTGTCGAGCAAAGTCGACGATAACGGAATGATCCTCTACTGCATGCTGCAAATAAGCTAGTCGGTGGGCTGCACAATCCGCAACGTTTTGCAGTTGTATGTGCATATCAACGACCTCACGTGCAAGGCGCATGTGGTTGTCATATCTAAAGACGGTACTTTGCCATCTTACCTTGACCAGGTGTCTGTTAGCATCATGAATGTAGAGCTTATCACCAACAATCTGTCCCTGTACTACATGACTTGTGCGACACCACGGCCTACGAAGAAGCTTGAAGGCACCGTTTCCCGCCAGTGTTCTTTCTATACTGTGACGACTTCGGATAGTAAGATCGGTCTCTGTGACCTCCTGCACTGTATACTTGTCATTCGAGGTCATGTTTCTTTTACCTGCCACCTGAGTATATGTACAGTCATCTACTCGGTTACCTACATACCTTACGTCTTGCAATACTATTCTTTTTCGCTCTTTTCGCTCTTATCGTTGTGCTTGTCGATGTACTTGTAGCTTTGGTCATTCCGATATTGGCACGCCTGCGTCCTGGAGTTTACTAGGTCCACCCTGTCATTAATAAACGCTACTTGAGGCGCGTAAGCAATGACGGTGTAATTTTATACGTTAACCCAAGACATTAGTCTAAGGCCGTGTTTCACAGCCACCATAAAGGCTTAAGCATAATTACATGTCAGAAAGTCATCGCAAAGTGCTGTAATTTGCTTAGGTTAGATGAGTATTTCTGAGCAATGGCATCAACATAGTACTGGTAAACGTTAACTTCAAGCACTTGTTCAGTGAGCTCTATTTGGGCAGAGTGCCCGTTGGCAAGGACGATATGCGTATCCTTGCATCTCTAGAAAAAGTCATGCTGATATTCGAACAGGGAAACGGTGGATAGGTAGATATCGCCAAAGAGAATTGCGTGGTAATCATTGACATTATATAGATAAAGGCAGTTTTATATTCTGCTCCGGGGCGCTGAGTGGCCGAGTGGTCTAAAGCGCTGACCGTTACGGATCATTGCCATCTCACCTATGTCTGCGTGGTTTCGAGTCTAGGGTTCGGCCAATGTGGGTATGTGAGAAAGCTTACCAGTAGCTTCTCGTGGGTCGGTGGTTCTTTCCGGGGTTTTCCAGGGTTCTTCCTCCAATATTTATACTGGCCGCCATGAATAGCCTAGCTTGTGCTGAAAATGGCGTTAAACCCTACAACAACAACAACAACAACAACAACCACATATTCTGATCCTTCTGGGATATTGTATAACAGTATATGAAGCGTAATGACGTCAAAACCTATTCGCTCTAAGAAGTAGCAAAGAGCGTTCCAGTGAGTAACTACTGGTAGCTGTTTATAATTGTACTTGGACAAGCGAGGAGCAAAACTGGTTTTACCTGTTCCGGGAGTGGACCCAGTAACTATAAGTGGACCAGTTCTTGATGGGAGAGTGACGACATGTTCTTTGGACCCTGACCGCTCGTCTACTTGAGTCTCGATTTTCTTTATTTTGGCCAGCAACTTTATCTTTGATGTCCATTTCTTCTCTGCGTGTTTCTATCAGTCTTGCATACTCCTTGTTGTCCCATTCGTCATTCCTCGTTATTTTGTCTCTGCTCTCTTAAGTAGACGTGGGTGGGTATAAAGCTGTACCAATGCCCCCATGTTTTAGTAAACATTCAGTCACTATGGATGTGTCCCACACTATGCCATCTATAAGGGTCC
The DNA here is from genome assembly GCA_016617855.1 of Megalonaias nervosa. Lineage (NCBI taxonomy): Eukaryota > Metazoa > Mollusca > Bivalvia > Unionida > Unionidae > Megalonaias > Megalonaias nervosa. The sequence goes on along the minus strand of JAECUM010003951.1, from coordinate 39,438 downwards.
TCTCCAACAAACTGAAAACCAATCATTACAATCATCTGTTTGGTCGCCTAACATTTCTCCAGACAGAACACTTTGAACTCTGGCACATATTTTGCCTACCTGTGCGGATAAATTAATCCACAACGCCATTGCGGCAGACCAAACTTCCAGGTTCAGTGTTGTGCGAAGCATAGTACATCTTGCGGATAAGATCCATAGGTTCCTCATTTGTCATGGAGACAACTCTTGTGCCGTCATCAGCAATGGGAAGGCTTTTCACGATGTCGTTTGCAGGACGACTACCTCATCGTAGTTGCCGAGGTGAGGTAATTTGTCGCTAGTGTGGTCGCTGGTCTTTAGTGGTGGAGGCTCTACACGAAGGGGTTTGTTGGCGTATAGCTTCTCGAAAACCTTGGCGTCCTGTTTTACAAACCTAGAGGTTTGCGCCGCTCTGGCTCGAACCGGCAGAAAATGTTGTCATGAATGTTGATAGCAATAGCAGGTAAACTTCCAATGCTCAACCAAACGTATGTATAACTTCAGCACATCTCCCAAGGATCACCGCTAGCTGGATGAGGTTGATCATATAAAAACGGGCAAATTTCCACAATCCTTGGTATGTAAGGCCGTTGTTGGTCTTCAGGCGGCGTTTTTCAAGTGTCTGCTTGAATTAACCTAACATGATATGGGCTAACAACAGTTGGTTGTGAAGTCCAGACTAGATGTCAATATTCACCTTTGATTTCCCAACACGTTCCTCTTTCTAACACCATACGGATTAAATGTTACCGGGTAGGACCCTTTGCTGTGTATTCATCGCTGATGTCCTTAGTTTTAATCTGTTCACAATCGTATTTTTCTTCCCCCAAACATATGCAGATGTTGTAGCGCTATTTGTTTGCTTCAACTATTACCACTCTGATCCAATTTTTAAAACGGACAGTCGGGGATAGAATGGTTATTTACATATGTCACACACGAACGAGTTTTGTTAAACAGGCGAAAGTAAAATTGTCCATCACCCAATCCAAACAAGTGTGAAAAGCCTGAAACGTATATGTTTTGGTACACTGAGTTAATGACTGCATTAGCTTCCCTCTAAAGTCAAATGATACTGGCAGTTAATTAGTAACGTGTAAGGCTTCACCTGTCACTGTGCCAAACAGATCCCGACAATGTGCAATTTTCATTGATGACAGTTAATTTCAGAGTATGTCCATTAAAGGCATCTGCTCCACTACAAAATCTGAGCGGGTCACATCATTCCATCAGTAACAGTTTTGGCTGTTGTTGAGGACAGATACCCTTCAATGTGATGGCTGTTAAAACTTGACACCAAATTAAGCATCTGTCAATGTTTAATTGGCTGGATGATGGAGATGGGGGAGGTTTAACACTAAACAGTGCATCATAAAGTTTATAAATATATTTTCTTTCTACGCCTCGCTGGATAGTTAATGGATTAAGTACGACGTGCTCGACCAAGCATACGTAAGAACCTACCCCTTACTTGAGATAGACCGGCACCAAACTTCGGCTCGCAGATTGCTTTTTGTCTTCTGTACAAGCCTGTCTTTAAATATATCGATTTTATTGTACTAGATACAGCCAACATCAGCAATCACATCTAAAGTAACTATCAACCCATTAAAACCCGCTACTCTACGTTTGCAGTGATGTTTTGAATGACGCCAAATTATCATCCTCATTTTGTGCTGCGTTTTACAGCTATATCAGAGGAGAGATCGTGTACGCTTTTGAAACATTTTTGAAAATAGATCACTTTATTTGCGATAAAATTTAAGAATGAAAGATAACGTCAAATACGTATAATCATTTGGATATTAATTTCAGATTTCAGAATGCGTGCGAATCGGACAACTGCAAAACTGTATAAAAATCACTGAGTTCAATTATAGCGATATAGATTTGCTGGTCGTACGTCCAGATTCAAGATTTGTGTTCGGATAGGATTGCAGTAATTAAGTCTGCAAACAATTTTGAGAAGTTGAGAAAACCATTGCTGGAAGGCATAATGTTGTTAAGCTTGAATTAATACTGACATTCCTATTAGATTTAAACATCCAACACTTGCAACTTTTCTACGATGATCGAAATTAAATAGTTGGATTTACTGTTTCTCTTATGCTTCTTTCTCTTAATCTTTTATATTTTTTTATCTTCACATTATATTTTAATTTGAAAATAAAGCGAGCTAAGGCCATGCTGACCACATATTCCCCCTTCAGAAACCTACCCCAAATCCGCACCTTTTCCGAGCTGTAGTAGGACAATCTTCATGTCAGGAAAATCGATAAGGGTCTCGTTAGAAATAGCAAAGCAAATCAAGGTACTTATATATTTACTGAATTGATTTTATCGTAATAATTTATATTACTGAAAAAGATTAAAAGAAAATTAAGAAAGATTAAAAGAAAATTAAGCTGTAAATGTAAGATTTTGAGCGAAACATCAAACTGAATGTAATTCGAAACATCTGGAAGCACGGTATTAGAGGAGTAGTCACTAAACACTATTGTAAAATCAGCATAGTATTCCCACTCTCACCCATTACTTTTGACCAGTTTTTCTTTTATAACGATAGCAGTTCATCCAAACAATAAATATGTATAATTTAGAATACATCCTTTATGTAAAAATATCAATTTTGTTTTCAAATATAATGATTTCATGCTTTTTAAGAAACTTTAAAAAGACCACTGTGCAAGTAAAATAGAAAAACGCGGAAAATACCGGTAAGGATATTCTTTTCCTGAAACGTGTAGTAGCAAGGGCGGATTCATTAACTCAGGAAGGGGGCTGAGCATGTGGCTTCCCCCCTCCTCTGCCCCCCCCCCCCCAGTAAAGCGACAGCGAAACAACCAGAGCGTTATCTTGATTAAGGTTTTCTTTTTACAGTTAGATGGTTACAATTATGCCATGGAAACGCTTAAAACACAGGCGCTAACGAGTTATATTTCACTCATTGTTATTTGGGTTAGGTGTAAAGCAGAGATATGCCCCTCTATAATGTGTCTCAGCTAAAGTTACACAAATACCCGTGCTTTTGGTTTTTCCTTCAGATATCCGCAACTTTGACAAATAATTCGAAAAAAATCCGTGCACGTAGTTAGCCTGCGAGGGATGAATTTTTGGGAGCAAATTCCTTTTACATTTTAGATCCTACGTTCTTTAGTGGCATGTCTCCTGAATTCTTTATAGACTTTTTTTCCTAACATTCAAGAAAAGGTGCAAAGGGTCACGTTTTTATTTTTCACGTATTGCAATAACAAGATGTTTCAGTAAATTACCGGGGATATTCGCACCACTGTGACGACTAATGTCGTTTTAACGTGAGAAGAAACGTACATTGGAAATACCTCCTAGATTAAACGACTAATCAGTAATCAAAACATATTGTGAAAACTTGGAAATAGCATAAACATTTACAAACTTTGCATATCTGATTAAAACTAAGAAAGAAATAGAGATGGCAAATATGAAATGAACAAAAAATGAAATAAAGTTTAATTAAATTACCAGATTATGAAGACGTATCTTCCATCAAATTAACTCGCTCGAGTTTTCTCTGACCCTCCAAGGTTTCTTATCGCTTTTCGGATTCACTGGCGGGAGGGTCACTAGAAAATTAAAACAGGGTGGGAAACTCGGGGCGCACACTAACTTTACAGAAGTAAATGCGATGTGTGTGTGATTTAGATTTTTAACGTAGCTTTGACAATTTTTCAGTCATATCGCTAAGATGTCTGCAGTCTGGAGTTTATAGTAATGTCTAGCACTTGGTCATCATGCAGCAGACATGTAGTATCATGTCACACCCAGTCACATTATTCTGACACCAGGCCGATCAGTCCTAAATCTAACCTTTTAATGCTGAGCGCCTAGCGAGGCAGCTGCTAGTACCATTTTTATGTCTTCGATATGACTCTGCTGGGGTTCGAACCCGCGACCTCCCGCATCTGAGACGAATGCTCTAACCACTTAGGCCAACAGAGCGGTTGAAGTAAATGCGATAACCAACAAATAATTCACCAACACGGGTATATTATGGTTATGGAAGCACATAAATGGCACATTTTATCTTGTTTATTTATCATTTTCCAAAAATGTTGAGCATGGAAAAATCACACTGCATTGTTTATAAAAAATTGCAGATTTTCAGCACGCGTCTGTTAAAACCCAGAACTTAGTTTCTTTGATCAAGAGAAATAAACGTGGCCTGTTTCACTGGAATTAAAAATACACAACATATTCCTTGTGGCAACTGTCTTTGTAACGATTAGTGAAAATTCGAGACTTTTGTTTCCAATTCCTTTCTTTCTACTGCAAATCACCGTTAGATTAATATATATATATATATATATATATATATATATATATATATATATATATATATATATATATATATACAATTTTCACTATCATACTAATAACGATTCCTATTAAAATGATAATTAATGCTCAGCCGCATCACTTAACCTAAAAAATAGATGTGCTTGTGACAGTCCCGTTGATTAAACAAGCCAATAGAAGGATAGATGTGAGTGTTATCCTTGTCACTTGAGTAGTATGTTATCCAGTGATTCACAACAAGCAATTTCACTCCTAATCTTTATGGTTTTCTTAAGCATTACGTTTATATTTAGCTCAATAGTATACGTTTCCACTACGTGAGCAATGAAAATAATATTATGAAATGAACCTTAATGAACTATTGAATAAAAATTAATGCTTTTTGACACAGGGCTAACACCAAGTAATGAGCAAGAAATTATTTTGGGCGTTGCAAACACCCCCTTTTCCTTCATTTAAACAGTCATGTATTTGTACATGGTTTTGTTTGCTTTTCTAGCTATTAAATTTCTTAGTCCTAATCATCACAATCAGTGTCGAATGTTTTTGAAACAATTACTCAAGGATATCTCAATCTATTTGTCCTAAAATTGCCGAACTTCAGTACAACGCGGCACTGAAGTACTGCCAAGTAAGTCAAATTTCATATGGCGACATGCTTCGTTGCGTTTGTGGATCTCTGGTACTTCTCTGATCCAAACATAGCGAATACATCATTTGCCAACTTGGCATATTGACTTATTGGACATATGTCACTGGAAGACCAACATATTAATTTGCATACATCTGTTTTCTGTCTTTGATAACGCTGCAAAACTATGACGTATAATCAAAATGATTATAAACTCAGCCTTTTCGACAATCCACCCATGTGCCCCGCTCAAAAGGTGTCTGCTATAATAATGTGCATGCCGTACCTCGCTCAGGTGATGATCGTTTCATTTGCTGTACAGCTTTCACCGCTCATTATAATAGGATTCACTATACAAGATACGGTTTGAATTTAGGTAAAACATCCCTAAGATCGCCGTGAAAATGTTTCATACTGATGCAGACATGTATACGATTATCAATTGGATAATACAACCGCATGTACTGTGTGGGCTTGCGAATGCGAGTTACATTGACAAACAAACCGTAAGGTTGTTTGAAAACTGTTTCTTTGAAATAAAATGCTGCCCATTAAATGTTCTGTTAACAAATATGTTTTCAAGTGCAAATAATGTACTTTAAATGAAATTTTATGAGCAATATCAGTAAATCAACCCAATGTGTACTATTATGTAATATTATCCACATACCACATTCGATTTTTTGAAATCATAATAGTTTAGGAAAAGAATAACAGAAGAAAATCATTCGAGACAGTTCTCTTAAGCAGAGATGTAGAAATATATTATTGAATTGGAATGGGTAATTCATTGTTACTGACAGACACGTGCATGTTCGCTTACAAGTTTACTAATTTTGAAAACAAAAGAAATCTAAAATCAGCCGCTTAAAACTTGTAGCTTTAGTCCTTAACCACTTATTTTCGTGTTGTAATCAATCAAACTTAATAAAAAAAAGATAGTTCTTTGATTTTCAAAGCAAAGTTAATGGTAACATGGTACGCGTTAATACTAGAATCATGCTTATTTTTTTTCTTTAGGTTTCCTTTACATAATTGGCACTATAATGGCAATGCCAATATTCAATAAGTCAAAGGAATTGATCTTCACACCTGACGTACATGCTCAAAATTGTTTGTCTCTCATCATAAGACCGTGTACATTGAATTTAATTAAAATCATTTTAGTGCTGTTCTCATTTGCGTGTGACATGGTACCTACTTATTTATCCCTGGTTTAGTTTGTAGTTTTTATGCCCAAAATGCAGTGCACATGGACTGACTCTGCTATGTGAAAGATTCTGAAATGTACATGGTCTAAATTATTGTTATTATGAGTAAGTGATATTGAACAAACCCATCTCCAGTTTGTTGTTCGTCCGTTTCATCCATATAACATGACATTAATAACTAATGTACTAAAGTTCTTCAGAAAATTTTGGCATCTTAACCTTCGAAGTATTATTTAAGTGTTATTTAAAATGATATATTTTTCTTCACTCTGGAGTGCCGCTGTACTTAATTTCTTTATAATTGTCATGCATGTAACTACAGGAAACCTATCTGGATGCATGATGATGCAGATTATAACCTTTCACATGAGCATCTGACTGACAACTATTGGAAGCCATTATTTTTGGAAAAATGGATGTATCTATGCTGACAACATTATTATAGTACTTCTGGGCGATCGCAGTTGTTATCCCTTGGCGTATAGTAAAAGTTAGACCAAATACTCCGTTTGGCAATTCATACAAGTTCGTGGCATAATTAGTTCTTTCAATCGATGATGATAGTGGTAGACGAAACTATTATAACAGTACCGTTCCAGGCTCTTGTTATATAACCACTGATGATGTAAACGTTTAGAAATTTCGGCCAAAGCTGTGGCCTTACTGATAACGCCCGTGTATAATAAATATGACAAAAGTAATATGCACAACCAATGGTCAATATCCATAATTGAATAGCAAATGTGTTTAAATGGATTGTATAGAAATACCATCTAGATGTTGTCCTATCTAATCATATTATCTCTACCCGTTTCAATGTTTATTTCTACCGGACGACTCGAATGGGAATTATCTCTTCTCTTGCACGCTTATAATTCTTCTTGTAAAGGTTTTGATGGTGCAGATAGGTCATGGTAATCGTCTGTGACATTAAAAGATAGTTGATATGATATGGTAAATTGGGCTTCTTACATAGGATGGCAATTTCAGGAAGACTTGTAGACTAGTTTTAAAATTATCTTCAAAATAGAAAACAAATAGGTGTCCAGCTATTTGTGACAAAAAAGTATGACCGAGACCTATGCAGGCGGGTATGTCTGAACGAACCTTTTTGTTATTTTATTTGCTGATTATATAATTTTATATATGATTGTAGAAGATCGAATTATATCAGTGGGAATTTTTAACTACGATCTTAATAAAGTGTACAAATGATATCAAACATGGACAGTCAAATTTATTCAAAATAAAACTAAATCAATGCTCATATATAGAAAATAGTACAAACCCTTTCGTCCTGGTCTGTACCCATCTTATTGATATCAAAGATGACTTTCAGTTTCACCTAGGTCTGACATTTCTTTCAGACGGTACATGACACAGTCACATTGCTAACTTAATTCCAAACCTTCATCTCGTCTGAAACTTAAAATGTTCAGCCAATTGCACATAATGCTATATTGTTCTCTCCTTCGCCATAGCCTTGAATGTGCAGATGTAATCTGGAATAACTGAATATTATACAAGTCCGACGAAAAATCAAATATTAAATTATAGAAGCTGAGAGTACTGTCACAGGAGCAACAAACCATTCCATTATTTTTATTTGTTGATTGATTTATTGATTCGAGATCTGGCTTGTGATAAACATGATTCTAGACGAAAGAAACACCGAGTTTTGCACACCTTTACAAAATGTATCCGAGAAGATATTCTTAGTACTTAACAGATATCATATCTGATCACTAGAAAGTATTGAATAGTTGTAGGACATTGTCGCAATTATTTTGTAACGAGTCACTGCACTGTATTTACTCATTTAGGTTGGCATGCATATTTAATATGATAATTCTCCACTAACAGAGAAAACGAGGGTATCTTCTGAAAAGCGAACGATTTCCGGACTCAGAGCAAAACATTTACTATTGAGTAATCTTGATTCAGGATGGCTCTAGATTTTCCATCTTATTAAAAGTAGATAGTACGCTTTCTAAAATATTTAATTTGTGTTGATAAGTTATTTAAGTTGATATTATAAAAGGTTGTTGGAGATGGGTTCAATATCAACACATAGGCATACTTCCAGCTTCTTGTCTTAGTATCATCATTTTCCTTCCACCGCTCGTTCTGTGTATGTGTGTGCTTGTGTATATATATATATATATATATATATATATATATATATATATATATATATATATATATATATATATATATTCACATACATTTTGCTGTGACATGACATTATTGCTTATACGTTAGACTCACTTTATTCAAACGAATTGGACTTCATCATTTTATTCCAAATGAGCCAGTCTGTGAATGCAAGGTCTTTTGCTCCGAGATAGATTAATAAAAGTTCGTTAAGCACTTGTTTCTAATCACCGTGCTCATGATATGTACTATGTGTACCGAACAGTGCCTTAAATAAATGTGGTTTAAACTTAAATTATTTTAAGTGTTGGTAGTGTATATCAATCAAATTATATTTGATGAGGTTCAATTTAAGGCTCGTTCAAAATGAAATAGAAGCAATAAATCACTTTCGGTCCATATTTCCAACGTGAGACATTTTGTGTGTGTGAAGATCGATGTTTAAGGGTTTAGGGTACACAAAAGATAGTTCAATATATATTGAAATATTAGTAGGCAAATAAATCAAAATGAAAACTTCGATACTTAAAGCGTCAGTACCAAATTGAGTGAGAAAGAAACGTTTATACCGGCATGACTATAATTTACAAATTAGAAATTGCTAGACAAGCCTAAGGTGTTTTTGTTAAGGGTTCGTTTCCATGCACCTAAATTTCCTTACATGATAGGATGTTAAAATCAGTGTGTATATCAAAGGCACAAATGGACAAAATTTCATTTACGTCGGGATCATAGCAATATATTAAGCAAATAAAAGTGTTAAAGACAATATTCTTTCCCCGATAAGATGCTGAAGAAAATGCAGCACATCAAATGCTATTTGAATGACATTAAACGCTGGACAAATTACAAAACAATGTTCTAGAAGCAAAAAGCACATCGAGAAAACAAAGGTCTGGATGCATTTATCCTAAGGCACAAATTCTATCTGACCAAATTTCCTGCTCAATTAAATAGCCCCAGCCATCGTTGAAGCCATCAGCAGTTTAAATACTTCAACGATAGATAGTCTAGAAGATGTTACAATTGTTTGAATGCAGAATCATAATGTACGACACTGCTACAACATTGTGGAACAATACACAGGAAATTGTGTTTACTATGCTCTAGAGCCCACGTTTTGTTTACTATTGATGCATTCAACGCGTTATAATCTCAGCACGTATGATTGGCTAAAAGTAAGACATTCAAATAAAGACCACAGTGGTTAAACCCGTGAAGCAGAGTTCAACGATTGATGAAATGTCTTTTACATCCTGTCACTCATTTCTGTATTAATTCCTCTTCAGAATTATAATTATGTAAACTATTTTTGGTTTTTGCAAAATAGCATACGGGCCGATATTACAAATTCAACATAGATGAAATTTATTGAACGAAATCGCTTGATAGATAATTTACAAACCTTGCTGTAAATTAAAAGTATTTTGAATAAATTTACGAGAAGAGAACGAATCAGAAACGAAGAATACAGGCACACTGAGAAGCCAACTTGACATAACACATTTTGTTCTTAAAACGGTCACCATTTGTCGTGCATGCTTATATCATTTATCAAGCAATGACTGTCTTCGCCATCCTGATGATGACCTAATATTATTTCCTCTCCCTTCAATGAATGCTTGCAGAAGGGGCCATGCATATATATATATATATATATATATATATATATATATATATATATATATATATATATATATATATATATATACTTTCATCAGTCTGTCTCGGAAAGCCGTTTAGCAAGATTGTAGAAAACCCACTTCATGTGAACAAATGAGAATTTAAACAGCATATTTTGAGACATATGATCATGACCTAATCAAATTTTCATGCCATAATGCCAATTTGTTTAATGTATTCGTTTGTGAAACTTGTTTGTCGTGTAAAGTTGTTTTTATGTGATAACCATGTATACACGATTTCGATGAAACTTCTCGACCTAGACATATTAAGTTTTGCGTGAAGCTATATTTGCATACGTAGATGACCTGATAAATTCTTGTGTCATGTAAATACATTTTCGCAATTTTTGTCAGGTTTTTGGACCTTTAAAAAAAGCTTTTTATGTACTGTTTTGGGCATTCATGTGTTATAAACAACAAATATTAGTTTGCTTGTTTGCTGACTGAAAATATCTAGCCAATACCTGGAATACTCCAAGTCTTGCAAATTATTTATGAATACCACCGTACAATACCGCAATTATCCTTAGAATACGTGATAAAGATTCGTAAAACCTAATTGCCAGATAGTATTGATTTTGTCTTGAAATGTGAAAGAAAGTTTATATTTCAAAATGTTGTAAATTTATCAAATTTTGTGTGTAGATGGATGCCCCTCACCCCACCCCCCACCCAATGAACATCTTGACTTACTTCACATTTAAATGACTCATACTGGTTCCTCAGCTCCTATACCTTGACCATGTAAATCGATAACAAAAGCAAACTGAAATGCTTGATTATATAATTAACCAAAGAAGAACGGTAGACACACTTGGATCCTCCCGCTGACACCTCAGATAAAAGTGACAATTAAGAACGAGAACTTCGAGAAGTCGAAATAAGAGAATTTCTGCTACAATATCGAGAGGACTGCGAGGGAGAATAGACCTGAATATAAAAAATTATAGAGACTACTGAATAATGGACATATTTGTCGCTATCAGCCATATTTAGCTGTGTCATGGACCTTTCAAATAGCTGGGGTTGATGGAACCACCGAAACGACAAGAGCACAAAGAAAACAAAAATAATGTATTTCGTATGAATAGGTAAGATCAACTATTTTCAGCTAAATATAGAAAAGCACTGTGAAACAACGTCATTCAAACTGGTCTATCTAGAACCTGCTAAAGTACTAAAATGTGTAAAAATCCTCCCGCAGATTCCAATGCATATGCACATACATCCGACGAATTGCATTCTCAAATATGCGGTTGCAAACACATGGATCAGGATGGTATAGTTGGGCCTGCCGACCCAACGCCTGCAATGATACTACTATCCTGGCCTGAAAGATTTGGCAATGTGTATCTTGTATTTCTTGCCGACGAAGAAAATACTGTCTTATGCATGGAGAACGGATACACCTTACCAAACCCTTATATGATCTTGGTGCACAGATTTGTGTACATGGGCCTAGATAGCTGTTTCTTGAACAAGCCACTTTCTTAAATCTTTCAGTTGCTATTACTCACAGTTAGATATAACATTTCTGCTTGTATGCCACATAGTATCCGTGCAAAACTTTGTTCATTTTGCACAAATAAATGTGTATGTGTGCGTGTGTGTATGTTAGTCGTATATATCGTCTATATCGCATTCTTGCTCTCGAGCAGTGTAGTTTCTGAAACGTAAGTTGTTGATGCATGTAAGTTTGTAGTTCCTTGTGCGAGAGCGGCCAATGTTCCATTTTTTGTCAGATAGGTAATGTCCGTTGGCACATTGGTGGTACTAACAATATTTTGTCGAGCAAAGTCGACGATAACGGCATGATCCTCTACTGCATGCTGCAAATGAGCAGTAGCTAGTGGGTGAGCTGAGCAATCGGCAACGTTTTGCAGTTGTATGCTCATATCAATGACCTGAGGTGGAAGGGCATGGGGTTGTCATATCTAAAAAGAGTACGTTGCAAACTTGCCGTAACCAGGCGTCTGTTAGCATCATGAATGTAGAGCTTATCACCAACAATCTGTCCCTATACTACATGACTTGTGCGACACCACGGCCTACGAAGAAGCTTGAAGGCACCGTTTCCCGCCAGTGTTCTTTCTATTCTGTGACGACTTCGGATAGTAAGATCGGTCTCTGTGACCTCCTGCACGGTATACTTGTCATTCGAGGTAATGTTTCTTTTACCTGCCACCTGAGTGTATGTACGGTCATCTACTCGGTCACCTACATACCTTACTTATTGCAATACTATTCTTTTTCGCTCTTTTCGCTCTTATCGTTATGCTTGTCGATGTACTTGTAGCTTTGGTCATTCCGATATTGGCAAGCCTGCGTCCTGGAGTGTACTAGGTCCACGCTGTCATTGATAGACGCTAAATGAGGCGCGTAAGCAATGGCTGTGAATTTGTATACGTTAACCCAAGACATTAGTCGAAGACCACGTTTTCACAGCCACCATCAAGGTTTGGGTATAATTACATGTCAGAAAGTCATCGTAAAGCGCTGTAATTTGTTAAGATCTCAAAGAAGTAGGTGCGTTGAGTATTTCTGAACAAGGGCATAAACATAGTACTGGTCAACGTTAACTTCAAGCACTTGTTCAGTGAGCTCTATTTGGGCAGGGTGGCCGTTGGCAAGGATTATATGTTTGTCCTTGTATCTTTGGACAAAGTTATACTGCTATTGGAACAGGGATACGGTGGATAGGTAGATATCGTCAAAGAGAATAGTGTGGTAATCACTAACATTATATAGATAATGGTATTTTTATATCTTGCTCCTACTGGGATCTTGTCTTATAGTATATTGAGCGTAAATGCGTCAAAACTTTGTCAGTCTATGGAGTCGTAAAGAGTGTTTTACTGAGTAACTACTAGTAGTGTTTACAATTGTACTTGGACAAAGGAGGTGCAACACTGGTTTTATCTATTCGTGGAGTGGACACAAAAACTATAAGTGAGCCAACCCTCGATGTGGAGGAGTGATGACATGTTCTTTGGACTCTGACTGCTCGTCTACTTGAGTCTCTATTTTATCTTATTTCTTTGCCAATAACTTTATCTTTGTTGTCCATTTTCTTTCTGCGTATGTTTCTATCAGTCTGCATATTCCTTGTTGTCCCATTCGTCCTCCATCATTATGTGCTCCCTGCTATCTTAAGCAGACGTTTGTAGGTATAAAGCTGTACCAATGCCCTCATGTTTTAGTAAACATCTGGATATACAGGAGCTGACGTCACTGTGGATATGTCCCACACCATGCAATCTATATGGACCCTCTCCAACAAACTGAAACCGACCAAACTACCAGGTTCAATGTTGTGCGAAGCATAGTACATCTCACGGATAAGATCCTTAGGTTTCTCGTCTGTAATGGCGACCACTCTTGTGTCGTCTGCAGCAATGGGAAGGCGTTTCACGATGTCGTTTGCATAGTCTACCGGGACGACAACCTCTTCATAATTGCTGAGGTTAGGTAATATGTAGCTAATATGGTCGCTGGTCTTCAGTGATGGAGGATCTTCCCGAGCGGGTTTATTGGCGTATAGCTTTTTGGCGTCCTGCTTTACAAAGCAAATGTGTTTGTTGTGCAGGCGGCGCGCAAAGGGCGATTTGACGTATATGTTGCGCAGCTCTTGCTCGAACCGGCAGAAAACGGTTCTTCGAATGTCAATAGCAATACCAGGTGAATGCAGATGTTGTTGCACTATTTGTTTTCCACAGCCATTACCACTCTGATCCAAGGTTTAAAACGGACAGTCGGTGCTAGAAAGGTTATTTACATATGTCACACACGAAACAGTCGGAAGCAAATTTATTTATCACCTAATCCAAACAAGTGTGAAAAGCCGGAAACGTGTGTTTTGGTATACTGAGGCAATGACTTCCCTCTAAAGTCAAAATGAGACTGGCAGGTAATTAGGAACATGTAAGGCTTCACCTGTAAATCACGGTGTCAAGCAGATCCCGATAATGAGCAATTTTCATTGATGACAATTAATTTCAGAGCAAGCATGTCCATTATAGGCAGCTGCTCCGCTACAAATATGAACGGGTCACATTATTCTGTCAGTATCAATTTTGAATGCTGTTGAGGACAGATGCCCTTCAGTGTGATGGCTGTTACAAATTGACACCAAATTAAGCATCTGTCAGTGTTGGCTGAATGATGGAGATGGGAGGGGGGAGGTTTAACACTAAACAGTGCATCATAACATTGATCAATATATATTTTTTACTACACTTCTCTGGATAGTTAGTTGATTAAGTTCCACGTACGCGGCCAAAAACACATTATACGTAGGAATCTACCCCGTACCTGAGATAGACCGGCATCGAACTGCAGCCTTCGCAGATTGCTTTTTGTCTTCTGTACATTGTCTGTCTAACCCACCACTCTACATTTGCAGTGACAGCAACGTTTTGAATGATGCCAAATTATCATCCTCATGATGTGCTACGTTTTACAGCTATATCAGAGGAGAGATCGTGTACGCTTTTGAAACATTCTTGAAAACATATCATTTTATTTGCGATAAAATTTAAGAATAAAAGATAAATCAAACACCTGTAATCCTTTGGATATTAATTTCAGATTTCAGAATGCGTGCGAATCGGACAACTGCAAAACTGTATAAAAGTCACTGAGTTCAATTATAGCGATATAGATTTGCTGGTCGTACGTCCAGATTCAAGATTTGTGTTCGGATAGGATTGCAGTAATTAAGTCTGCAAACAATTTTGAGAAGTTAAGAAAACCATTGCTGGAGGGCAATGAGTTCAGGTACACTGTGTCCGTTCTGATAGAAACTTAGAACATGAATATAAAGGTACTGCTTTCTTTGGACATGAAACATGGTCTCCATGTTGTCACTACCTTCTTATGGTTGCTCCACTTAATTATCCTCACGGATACTTTAAAAGAGGAGAGGATTCGTAAGTTACAGAGCATTTTGAGATTTCGTAATAATTAGTGTCACGAATGGTGTTCCGAAGGGAGTCAAATCGTTTATACGTCACCGTCATCGGTTTCGTTTGTGTATAAAACTATAATAATATCATTCAGTTCTTTTCACTCTGACATTATTTAACATACTGTCTTTCCATTCACATCCTCGTCCCAAACCGAGTCGTGCACTGTATGCCATCAATAACAACAAATGCACAAGTGCGTTCGCAATTGTTAGACGCCTGTCTCCAAGAAGTGTTACAATGGTTTACTATCACAACACTTCACATTTCTCATCAAATATTTTTAAACACATAATGTGTATTTGACATTATTGATCGATCCAAGAATCGATGCTCAAACAACGAAGCACATTATCTTGAAACCATTTGAAAGAAGATCTCTAGTAGGTGTGATTAATCTTTTGCTTCTACGATGGGAGTAAAGTTTCTTGGATTTGTTCAACAAGAAGTGGCCCGCTTTGGTCCGTTGACATCTAGTCATCCAGTAGCGCATGAAGTCAAGTTGGTACGACGTTCCTACAATCATGGGAGACGAATTCAAGTACAAAATAAGTCTTGAACTATATATTCATTTAATTTCTATCAACAAGGATATATTCCTCTCAGAGTTCATTCCATCTTCGGGGTCGAAATATGTCTTCCAAAAGACTAAAACAGTCTATCCCTTTTCTTGTATATAAACTTTTTAATGGCTTGTCAGTACTTACCAAAGTCAATGTTCCGAAGGGAAATCTAATCATTTATGAGCCATCTAAAGAACATCAATACGATGTGTGAATATTGTTTGAAAATCTTGAAATGAAAGGTTCCATAGACAAAAGTACAGATATAGCTATTAGGACGACATGGTCGCCTGCTACAAGAAATAGCGAGAAAGAAAATTCAGTCAAACGAAAAAGGTGCTCATTCAACGAGGATTGTATCAAAAGTTGACAGATCCGTTCCTAAAAGTCGTTTCTCCCTTGATTGATTGTTATATCTCTTCTATGAGGAGTTTTGGCTTAGACCTACAAGGAAAAACCTATCTGGAAGACGTTACACATGTATTCCTGGATCTTACGAAATGAAGAAAATTAACTTTAGTGTCTACAAACAGTGGATGGAACTCTACCGTTTGTACAAAAAATGGATACCTCACATACCTCCTAATTCTAATATCAGACATCACACGAACAACAAGAGTTACAGTCGTTGATGGCTCAAGCAGATTTGTTATAAACGAAAAACGACTGCAACAGTATTGCCAGTAATAAAAGAAAAGGAAAGTACGGCCACAGTTTAACCCCTGAGCACAGACATAAACCACAATATGCTCAGTCAAATGTCCTGTGTCATTATTATCATGAACTATGATTCGTGACGTAGCACGCCTCACAAACGCGGGAAAAGGTCTCATTCTTTATGAGCTGGTCTGGCCGCAGAGTGTAATAAATTATACGATTTTGCTTATAGAAGGCTGGTTGAAATCAAATGATAACGAAGCCTCTGATTGAAGGTATTATGACTTACATCTGTTCTCTCTCTCTTTAAACTGCAGTCGTGCTTCTCCTTGCACTTTACTACTATTTGGAGAATAACTTTATGCTTCTAACAGTTAGATCGTGCCATTGCACCTTTACGAAACTGAAGTTGAGCCAAATGGCAAGTTTGTCTTCAATTTGATAATGCATCATCTTGTCAAAAATTGCAGATCACGCCCAACCTTCTGTGGCGTTCATACATCAACCATATATAAAACTCAAAGACGATAATTCCAAAGCAGACTGACTTGTTTATTCTAAACTGCATTTTCTTTCTAAGGATCACAACCATATTCTGGTCAGATAGCTTCATCGAGACAAAATTAGGTTCAGTCATGTTATGTACTAGCTCGACGTTGACACGCTTCCCCATGTTTAGCATGGTTTTGCCAGACACATAATTACTCATCTGCTTGAAGAAATCCTAAAGAAAAACGACAGGTTCTTTTTTCCGTTTTGTTTGTAATGAACGTGATCTGTTCAATTTTCCAAACTAAATTTCACTGTCATGCGTGAGATGTACACCCTGAGATAATGCAATAGGACAAATCCAGGCGTCCTTAATGTCAGATTGTAATTATTACGCGCAGCGCCACGGTATCGGCTTGTACAAAATGGCAATGGTCTCTGACTTTGTCTTTCTCTAAGGGCAAGTCGTAAATCCAGCACTACGTAGATATCGCGAAATGCTCGCCACAGGTTTCTCCGATAAACAACATCAGATATTTGCTTAGTTCAGAAATAATGCAGATCACTTTGTATGTATAGGCACAAGGAATAGGATTCTAATAAAAAGAGTTGTTATAGCACACCTAGCAGGCTAGATGCCATCAGACGGAACATGAACAATTAAAGCTTTGAAATTAGCATAGAAAATAGAGTGAACTCTAATCTTTCTTGATTGTGGAACGACAGAAAGGTTTTTTGCTGGTACAATCGCTTTGACAACGTATACGCAATCTTTTTGTTCAGCAAGCAAATACCCACTTCCTGCGGAAACGTGTTTTACCATTATATGTGATATGGATTTTTAACGTAGCTTTGACAATTGTTCAGTCATATTGCTACGATGTCTGCAGTGTGGCAGTTTATAGTGATGTCTAGCACTGAGGTATCATGCCGCAGACATGTAGCATGATGTCCCACCCAGCCACATTATCCTGACAACAGGCTGACCAGTCCTAACACTAACCTCTTAATGCTGAGCGATTAGCAAGGCAGCTGTTAGTACCATTTTTTAAAAAAAATCTTTGGTATGACTCGGCCGGGGTTCGAACCCGCGACCTCCCGCATCCGAGACGGACGCTCTAACAACTAGGCCACCGGAGCGGTTATGTTTGTCATGTTGATTAGCCTTCAGACGTGAAATATTCTTGATCCAAACTAAGTGGCCATCACGATTATCAGCTTATAGCCCAGACACCACTGAAGAAATATGCATAGGGTAGATACTGCTTTTGTTATTTATAGCCTAAAACATTAACTGAGATAACATTTTGTTTTCCAAACGTTAGCACGCCATTTACTTTCATGGGAAATACTTTACCAGTAAAATGTAATAAGATCTGATGGGCGTCATAGTTGCTAACTCGATTAGTATCCTTAAGTGCATGATGCAATCCTGATAGTACAGCCCACACGAAATATTTGCTATCTTTGTTCTCGACGTTCACGTAACTCTGATTTCATTTCATTTTTGAAGGGAGATCTAAGAAATTTGACCACAAAGTCGATTATATTTGATGTGCTAACTATGCCGCAATAGGCGTCAAGCAAATTCTAGCCAGAACCTTCTCTCACGAAGATACCGATTTTATGTTGCAGCTGATCAAAAACGATACATAGATGAACTAAGAACTTGATTCCACAGTAGGCTGTGATTTCATCAGACAAAACAACGTCAGCAAAATCATTGACACACTTTGAGAGAGCATTTGCTACAGTTCTGACCATGCCGCTGGCTAAGAAGGAATAACAAAACTATGGCGCAATCGAAACCAAAGTCAAGATTTACGACAATGGTTAAAAGAGCAATCTACTTTCACGTTACACAAACCAATGTGACGAAAATTTCATGAAGTAAAACTAATGGCAAGTAGATGTAGCCGATGTCTCTTATATAACTCGTTCAATCGAAGTTAAAAATAGATGCTTTGTGATGTGTTTTCAAAACCTACTTTGAGAGTTCCTTTGACCTCTTCACTGAGCTCAGAGCTAACAAGAGCTTTAACAATTTTCTTGAAATAAAGTGAACTATACCTTTTTCCAATGAAAACGTGCAAAAACACTGGATTTTCAAATCAAGCTTTGTCAAATAAATTAAAAAAGAAATACACATTCATTTTTCACGATTCGAAACCCAGAAACTAAAACCAGACTCGAGCAATGTTTTGAAAGAACCAACAAAATCGTATTTAGAAATATTTTATACATCATCATACTCTCAAATACAGCTACGCTAGACAGCATCTGCTTCAAGCTTACAATTGATCGTAGAAATGGATGCACTCCAGAAGATGTGACCCCATTTGATCCATTATTTAAAACGTAAGAGTATATAAAAAGAAAGCAGTGGAAGTCACTGGTTTGAATTTTTCCCAGGGATGTTTTCCTGGACGTCCGCGCTTAAAGGTTTTAAAACGATGTGCTGACCAATCTGATAAAGTCAGCAGCTGACAGCAAGCGGCATCAGGAAAGAAGCAATGGAGTTAACGACAGAGATTATCCCAGCGCCCGTCCTTTGCGCACTGAGGAGCCGTGGCCTTTCGCTCACTTCGTATTGGAGTTTAACGTTCAGGAGAAGAGAACTACACTTCTCATCTGGGACAAAAATATAAAACAAAAGAAAGACAAGACCAAAACAATGAGGAAGAACGACGAGTCGACAGAGGAAGCGTATAGACACGCAGACCCGACTGACAACAAAAGCACTCCCCATGGAGTTCCAGTCTACAAGACCTCCTATCCCACCTTAAAGATCTTCATCCACACCCCCAGTAATATCAGTGAGTCCTACTCAGCATGGAGCCAGATAAGGGGAAAAGGAGGAAATAAAAGAGGCACCAAAACAGGCCGCAAGAAGATAAAAAGAGACAAAACGATGTCTGGAAAAAACAACTTCATAGAGAAGTAAAGTTATGCAGTAACAATTGCAGCCGCAACAACAATAACAGTATTAACAGATTCAAAACATCAACTACAGTTACTACTTCTTCCAAAACTCACCCTGGAGGTAAAAACAAGGAAGCAATCCCGCCACGACAAGATAAACTAATGGCTAAGATCCAGCAACAGCCAAGTACCACAGCCCAACAAATGCTACAACTATCGGATTATCTCATCTACGTGACTGAGCAGTGTGAGATGGGCGTTCTCTTAGAAAACAGGATAGCAGCCCACCGACATACAGAGGATCAACGGACAGTCCTGGATAGAGCTATCGAACAAAAGAGATAGGGTTAGTAACGAATAGTCAGAAAACCAATTTAATTTCCTCCAAGTTGACGGTGAAATTAGTTCACAAGGGAAGAAATATTGCCAGTGTCCAGTTCCCATAGTGATTGTAATTGTCAACGAGATAATAAGAGTCTTCAGCATCCATGCCTAGCCCGTCCTACCGGACAAAATGGGAGACAAGGTCATGGATGATATCAACGCACATAACACCTGCAAAGGGTGAGTCAGAAAGGATGATCACCTAAGGCAATTTCTGGTCTTACCAACTGAGGTCTGACAACTACGATAGTTTCATGATGTTTCAGAAAGTTTCAGCTGACGTTTGGAGCCAACACTCGGACTTCCCCTCCCTTTGTCTCGCCCAGACTTTTTCTTATTCTGCAGTGTGAGATGTGCACAACGAAAGGCCAAAGACCCATGCTATTATACACGCTGAACTGGGTGTCGTCAGATTGTTGGCCATTCCTCATATAAGACGATACATTTAAATTAATTTTTTTATCCCTGAATGAACTTTCGGAGCGTGCCTAGTAGGGGTAACTTGCTGGTTGATGGCATTATTCTCACCAATACAAAATTAATTAGTGCGCAGTGCGCGAATCTTTTAATTACACAGCATGCAGTGCATTACTAAACGATTCTGCATCGAGCTTAATAGTGGTTAACACGAAGTGATAGACCGTGACTCCAGCGATGAAAGCGATGATCTCCAGCTAAACCCTGAATGCAATTAAAGGCCTCAACACTAACTTTGCATCACGGTAGAGTCTTCGAGCCAGGTTAGAAGGAAGACCCTTCTGCTTATCAGGGAAGAATCGAACAACTACTATGACAACAATTAGCAGAGTTTCGACACCCATGACAGCAGAGAAGAGGAGGAAGAAAGCAAGTACGACACCAGGAGCGTCCTTCGCTGACTCGTTGTTACCTATACCCATGCTAAGAGATCCCTGGGAAAGACATCTCCACACTTTACAACAAAATCAACAGTTAATGCCACAACAAAGAAGAGGAAGGACCCGCCCCCCCCCCATGCTTACATCACCAGCAGCACCAGGGCAACAAGAGGCAAGGCAGGGAGGGTGGAGAAAGTAAAAAAGGAAGCAGAGAAGGAAAATGAAGCCAAATAGGAAACCAAGTGGCAGCAACCGGGTGCCACTTCCAAGCAGAGGGAAGCACTGGCCAAGCACCTTTGTTTCGAGGCTGTGGAGTCCTTATGGAGAACAGGCTGGCAGCCCAGCAACACAAGGAACATTTAAGGACAGTTCTGGAGGTTGCCAAGAAAAAGAGGCGAGAGGGCCAGCTGACCAAAGGTGAAAAATCAACTTTCCTTCACGCTACAAAGGATATCAGCTCACTTTGGTAAAATATTGCCAGTGTCCAGCTCTCCTAGTGATAGAGATAGTAATTCAAAAGATTAGAACATTCAACAATCCGGCCCAGCACATCCAATACCGGACAAAATGGGACGACCTGGTGATGGCAGATATTACCACCCCAAACACCAGCAAGGGGCGGATTTAGCAGAAGTTTATGCAACCTGAACAGTTTAGGCTGTTCCTGTTCCTGTCTTCTAAGGTTTAACCTCAGCCCTTGTTAGGGCTACTGGCCAAAGTGTCTCTGATTCCTTGGGTTTTCGTTTTCGTTTTGGCTTGAACATCCACTTGGATAAAATATGACCAATTTCCACCTTTCGAAAATATTCCTTTAATTTTATCAGACAGAGACTGCAAAATTTTAATGGGTTACTTAGACCTGGTGTTTTTTTTTAATTTTCTTTTTCAGAAACGTTTGTATATTCTGTATACAAAAATTTTTAACTAACACAGTATAGAAAAATTTCAACAGAATAGTGTGAACCTAATTACGATATGTAGTCTACACACGATTGGTAGTAGGGAATAACCAGAATTAGATAACTGTTCAGAACTTGATCAAGAGTACGTATATTGCGTTTCAATAATTTCCTAGAAGCTCGGGAACACAAGCCTGCCTTCTCCTCCTTTTCTGCTTTCAAACATGTCATGCGAGGGCATACAGAAAAAAACGTCAACTGATGGCTCTGTTACCCACTCGGCGAACCAGAAAATCCCAATGGTGCGTACCGAGGTGTTGATAGGTCGTGTGTTTCTATACCCCATGAAACGGCTAATTAAGAATCCTGCACTGCAGGCAGTAACACGTTGGGTTGTTGTCCTATTTCTAATTGAAGCTCATTCTAATGCGCCGAATGGAGTCATTTCCTATTCAGAACATGTCGAACACTCGATAAATAATAGACTTTGTGGAGTCAAATATAATCATCGAAATGCGTGTTATCACGCAAATTAGGGGTGAAATCCGCTCTAGTGGTAGTTCATTTCCCACTTGAAGAGTCGACGTACATTGCAACTGGTCGAACACGTCGTTAATTAAATATCAATCAGAATCGGCGTAGAAACAGTCTCGGTGGATCGAGCGAAGAAAGGAACATCAACGATGGAGAGAAATGTTGCAACATTAGAACCTCCCATGTACACACAGTACAGTGGCAGACCAATTCAATAGACTGTGAGGTACAAACTGATGAGATAAACAGCAGCTTCTGGATACAGAGATACAGGAAGCATTGGACGACAAGAAGGCTGGCCACTTCATCAATGCATCAAATATATATCCTGGCGGTCGCTAAACACCTGGAAACCAAGACTACATCAACGGCAGTTTGTAGTTCGCGTAATAAGTCAATATTATTATGACGCATATTAAAACTATTCAATATGGAGTCTGGTATAAGTGGCCGAACAGCTGACGGAACAATGCGAACTGGACCAATTTCCAAGGCAGCAGGCCGAGGACACAAGGAGTGGGGCTGAATGTGTGGAAGGTGATGTCTGCTGCAGAATGTGTGTACACTATATACACTAGATCTTAAAATTAAATATAGGAAAGTTTACAACTGGTTAACATGTTCCTAATTAGAATATACGGCTTACACAAAATTGGTAGGAGAGAACAGATCGACTTAGATAACTCGACATAATTTGACTAATCGTATATCTTTGGCTTTTAAAAATCCGGCCTGAACTTTTTCCCCTTTTTCCTCGCCCAGACATGATTCCAGTGAATGTGCAGTATACACCAGCACGGAAGAGAAAGAATACCAAGAAATAGATCTTTGGAGCCACTTGAGATGGCAAAGTAAGTGTGTGGAACGTAGAGTCCGAACGGGGAGGTGTAATTATTAAGAGCGTCATAAAATCTTTTCTGGGCCACTAAATTCTTTCAGAAACAGACACAATTCAGTTATTTTGTCAAAACCTATGTTTTATGGGTTTGTGTCTTTTGGGTTTTTTTTTTCTTTTGCTACTAAAACTTAACCCTCTTTCCACTTTTCTTTCTTGTGTGTAATATTTTATATAGTTTATTTGTGTGCATAGCATTTAAACACTGATTATCCTTTTCTCGTCGTACAATTTCTGATAGTCAATGATTAAGTTTGTGTGTATCTGTGTATGTGTATATATTCATAAAATTTTAAGCGCTGATAGTATAGTTGTGCATATGTGTAAGGATTCTTACAATTTTAGTAATTTAGAAAGTATGCTGATGGGCAGTAGATGAGTGGGTTCTGGTCATTAAGATGGCGTATTGGTTAGTATGTGTAGGTATTCGTCCAAATATGACCGGGTACATACAAATATTTATTTATTTGATTTTTAACCGAAAGAATTGTTGTTTTAATAATAAATATTGATAATGTACGATAATGATTATATTTGTCTCAGATTTCATATAGTATCTATGTTGCATAACTTAAAGAATATATCGCCCAGATCACCCCGTGTAATACGTAGATCTCCACACTACCCTGTCTCAAATCCATTACACACAGTGGGATTTCGTCTTTTCAAACCGTGGGAAATTCTGCGATCTAACCTCTATAAAATGACGTAGCCTTCGAAAATATCCAATAGTTCTGCTCGTCTACGTCCTATATCATATTCAAGATCTTTGTCTAGAATGCAACCTTAGAGTAGGATACATGTCTCTATTATGGTTGCTCAAGTTTATATATATATATATATATATATATATATATATATATATATATATATATATATATATATATATAGAGAGAGAGAGAGAGAGAGAGAGAGAGAGAGAGAGAGAGAGAGAGAGGTAAATATTGATGTCGATATATCTTCCCTACAATTTGACTTTGACACGAATGATGCCGTAGCAAGGCTGGACTTCTTAAGTCTCAAATGCTTTCATGACCATGCTTATTTAAAGTTTAGGATGGTCGACAATAACAATACTTTTGTCATGAAAAGATGACGAATACATATTCACTCAGTTCTTAAATAAACTTCCAGTCTATTTCATAGAAAAACTGATTATTTTCTTGTAAATTATGTTTTGCGCTGTTTTCATTTGACTAATTTCCAATGATAGATGACCTACGAAAATAATGTCTTAATATTTTGTTTGAGGCTAATGTCGCAATAAACGGATTTTCGATAAGGACCGTCTTATTCTTCGGAATTCAGTTGTATAACATCCTTTCGTTTGCAATAGATCTCATCTGTGCAGTAATTTGATAATGACTGTTAGATTACTATATCCAAGAATATTACATTACATCAATATTAAAAGATAATGGATATCGTATGGTTTGGATTTGAAGCCAATTGGCAGCCTAGTTTCAAACGGTACCTAATTGACTTATAGGGATGAAATGTTTAAATATTAGCTTCGTTCAAAATGAAATCATTTCTTCCAGTATTATAAGAGATGTTTTATTGTGATCCGTGGCAAATTTACATATCACTATTCATATCTCTCTGATTTATTTGAGTTCGTTTCATCTAAATAGTATTATATTGATTAACAAATGTTTTTGAAGTAAATACAACCGTCTAGTCAGCAATCGAAATATAATTGGAATCGATTTGTAGATTTGTCAAGTAAATCTGACTGGTACCGATACGAGGTCATGTCACCAGACAAAATTACAGGTTTCATGCTGCTGAAAATGTTAAGGTTCTTTCGGAACATATCGATGGTAACAGTAACCTTCCCTAACACGGAATGCAATGTCTCTTCTGATATGCTTCTAACATTAAGCACAATCAATTCCAAAGGTTATTAGAACGGTCTTTCCTCGTGTCCAAGACCATCGATTTTAATCAGAATGTCTGGTCAGTTAATATAGCCAGTTGGTTACGATTTTTTGGATATGAATTTAGAGCTATGAATTTATAAACCGAATATATTTTAAATAATCTTCAAAGGTTTGCTAGTCTGTAAGAATTATTTATTAATCATGAATTAATATTTTTTCAAATATAGTGATAAAAATACTTTTAGGAGTCGATTTAATCAAATAACTCATTTAAAGTCGAGTAAACGCTATGAAAATAACAAGAATATTCATTCGCCTTAAAGATATAGCAACGTCGATAATAATAATAATAATAATAATAATAATAATAGTGTTTGTTTGTAATACAGGACACTAACCGATGATACATATCCATACATCATGCCGTTCAAAAAAGGTGTTTTTGTATATAACAAAAGAACATCGCATTTATTGGAGGTGTTGTACATAAAAGTAATCAATATTGCATTTTTCCTGATTGGGTGAAATACAAGATATATTACACAGTAACAGCATAATCTAATTTATAAAGATTTCTAAAGCCTGCATGAAGTAAGTTTTGTGATATCGGTCTAGAGTCTTATGTAGCAGGAGTCGATGATAAAATGGTTTCTCTAATCTCTAAGAATTTTATAGCACACATTGCTAAATTAGTCATCAGAATTTTAATAATATCATTTTGTACAAAAGTCCTAAAATTTTCTAAATGTGGATTTTTATATACAAAAGTGGGTATATATTTTCCATATAGCGGACAAGCATTAATAAAATGGAATTCATTTTCGATATTAACATGACAAATTTGACAATATCGTTCTTCATAATAAATATTTTAATATCTTCTTGTGTTACCTCTGATTGGCAAGTTCCCCCACTCTAAGCATGGTGATTATATCACAAACATCGTTATCTTCTAACAATTTTAGATATCCTTGACAAGTGAATTCTACTCTCAATGACCGATTGAAACGCAGTCTTTCCGTTGACTTAATCTCGTCCTGCAACTAAAAAATATCTTCACATCTCTGACTGAACAATCTAAGAAATGTATTTTCATCATTTATGCCCTGAGTACCCCAAACATTGACAAATCCAAACGTAAATAGCTGTTAAACATAGTTAGCCTAACAATCACAATCACTGTAAATTGGAGCATTGTTTAGGAGATCTGTCTTCTCGCATTTTTAGAATTCTTAGCCAACATTTCAAAATACGTATATACGTTATACTCTGCATAATACTTATTCCTGATTTATTAGATATGTTCGCATTCGGAGTAGACTTAGATATACCAATAATATATTTACCAAATAACGAATGAACCTTTCCAATATCAGTTGCATCATACAACCACCAAAACTTCAGCCCCATTGTTAAGGATGAGAGCTATCTGCGAGTCAGACAGACGAAGCAATCCAGATAGAATAATTTGCCATGTTTTGAAAGACGTTTCTGCAAAATATGCATTCCGTTCTGCGCTTGCAAGGACAGGGTTTTCTGGCACATATACCAGGAGAATGTTTTAAGAACATATGCATCCTAGATACTGAAAATGATTCAGTCTTTAACCCTGTAGCGCCACAGTACCACTTTAAGTAGCTTCTGAGATAGAAACCTCAGCGTAATACAATCAGTCTTGTTTCTTTTCATATTTACTTTTAATTTCCACTTTAGGTAATATGAACGCAGCCTATTGAGCATGTTTTGCAACTTGTGGGTAGTGTCAGCAAAGACGATCAAATCCTCGGCAGACAACAGTATAATTAGTTCAAAGGTTTCTAGAGACAGTCCCCTGTTTCCTTTAGCTAAAACGGGTTGCATATCGCTCATAAATAAAGAAAAGAGTGAAGGCGATAAAACACAATCGTAGTGTACTCCCATTGGACAATTAAACACATCGGTAATAAAATTGTTATACTTAATACATGCTTTGACATCATTACAAATTACCCTAATGATTTTTCTACTAATATTTTCACTAACTAGCTTTTGATACAGTAAACGTCTCTCTGTCCTGTCAAAGGTTTTTCATAGTCAATGAAGAGTGCATAGATTCTACCCTTACGTTTTCTTAAACATTTACAAATTAATAGATATAATATAAACACATTATCTGCTGTAGAATAACCCGCTCTAAATCCGGCTTGTTTTTCGCCCTGTATTTCAATTTTATCCACACTTTTATTTATCCTATTATTTAAAATCCATTGAAAAACTTTGCTTAATACAGGTAGTAAATCAATACGTCTCTAGTTGGAGGGATCATTTGCTTCACTTGCTTTACAATTAGTATAATAATAATAGTCGTTGACCAATGTTCCGGATAATATCCAACATCGATTAGTTTATTAAATAAAAATATTAATATCGGTGAAGTTATATTGCCCATACATAAAAATAAATCACTGGATAAAATAAGCATCTACTCCCCCAGCTTTGCTATGCTTCAGTTTACACAATGCTTGGCGAACAACAACAACAACAACAACAATAATAATAATAGCTATTGATTTATTGGGTTTACAATAGGTACATATATATTCTCTTCTCTCCACCAAGGTCGACTTTGTAGCGTTCTTCAAGAAGAATATTTGTGGGCAAGCTCAAAATTAATCTGTTTGTGAACAAAATGAATGCTCATGGAAATTAACAGATATTTTCTCGACTTTCTACAACGTCCAAGTGATGTTTTGTTCCCAACCTTCATAAAGGTATCTGCTTGTCATTTGATGTAAATAAACATAATGATATGCAAATAATTATACTGTAAAAGCATTGGACACAATGCTTGTTAAACACATCGCAATATCCTACGGAAATGAGATCGTTTCCCTTGAATGACTTAAATATTCTCATAACATACGAAGATATATCTTTAGCAGCATCTGTCAGAATTGATTAAGGTATCATGAATTTGAAACTGAGATTTGGGGCACATAAAAACAGAAAAGCAATGGAAGTGAAGATGCCCAGTTTGCCTTGTCGGAAAAGACGTTTCATCACACATCTGAACATTCAAAGACTAAATAATCGTTGTCCACTGCATTCTTGTAATCTTACATAACTTCTGATTTGATAACAGGTGATATTATGACTGAACATAAATAATTTTCTGGAATATGATAAAGTTTGGACTCAATTGCACAATCGGTACATGACAAGTAAGGAAGCGGAATTAGTTTATATTATGAATATATAAATAGTTAAAGAAATATTGAAAAGTTGACAAACCTTACTCTTCATCATTTTTAGAACGAATTCCAAAGTGTTTTTGGTCCTGTTCACAAAAGAAGAGAAAGATCCAAATAAATTTACATACGAACCATTTAAAACATTGAGTGATTACAGAAGGTTTGCCAAAAACATTATTTTCAAGTTTAAAACCTACTGCATATTTCTTCGATAAACAACAAGAACACAAAGAAATTGTCAACGCACGTGTTAAATATTTTCCAGCTGACAGTCATTGTCTCTGGCTTAATTAAATCAATATACAATACAACATATTACATAGCAGTAGTCTTAAATGAGGTAATGTGCAACAAGGAAAACACCTGCATATCAACACAGAAGAAAATATAGACACTCACCAAATGTATATTTCGCTTTTGATGCGCAGGTACACAATAAAAACTATAAATTTGTATGAATAATCTTGGTAGTGTTAATTGTACCTATAGAATCTTCTAATATGATAATTTGTATAAGACTAATCGTGACTAAACAATGATTGCAGTAAATCTGATTGAGACTGCATATTAAATCTGTCTAGATCACGTGAATAACATCCTTTCTCTTTGACAAGACTTACACTGCAAGGTGACTACCCAGTGATATACATTTGATATTATTAGACCAATACACAACCCAAAATAACAGACTGAGCTACTGGTAGCTGTTTGCTAGGGAACCAATTCTTTCTTTATGAATGCTGACAATACTGAATACATACAAAATAAAGCAACTAACATCATTTTATTAGATTTTATTGCAAGATATTTTCCAATATCAGCATGGTTGATATCAAAGATATAAAAGAAAATGCACCTTTTTTGGTTGTAGCAAGGATCAAAAAGGTCATAAAAATTTTATTTGAAGAAAACCATGTTTTTCTAAAGAAAATGGAAGCAACAATTGCAAACAGATTGAGACAGAAAAAAGGTAAACTCTTTCAATGATTTAGGTATTACCCGTAACTACAGGGTGCTCACGTATTCTTATGGACATATACATGCATACATGTCATAGTAATATATCCTGAGGATAAAATACTTAGTGGATATATATATATATATATATATATATATATATATATATATATATATATATATATATATATATATATAAACTGGCAACGAACAGTGAAAAACTAGTTTCTAGCTAATCTAAGCGCTTAAATTAGATTCTGTTTTGCACATTCTGTTTAGACCATGTATGTTCAATATGTTTTCATCGCAGCTGTACTAAAGGACGTGCCGGTTACTATCATATGTTGGCAAGATATGCACCTTTTAGCATCACAGGGATCAAATTTGCCATGATGGTCTTCGTTTGTGATTGGCGGTAGCTTCGCTCTGTCTTTAGGTTTTTTCGGTCTGCTGTAGGCTGTTACTGGTTTGTTCGCGAGTACTCATTAAAGTGTGTTACAAGATTCCACGTGGTCTATTGTTTTACTATGATTTCAGCGAATGTTGGATAAAGCCAGCTAGGCGAAACGTCAAGCATTTTTAAGCTTTAATATCATTAGAAATATATTGTCATGTCAACTTATGTCATTTTATTTTTGTGGGTATTGTTTGTCTTGTCTCTGTTTTATGTTTGCATATGACAACGATTCGGTGAAAGTTGAAAGCGCTTAGACTGATAAAAAAACAACTAATTTTCCACTGTATGTTGTCATTTATCTTAATCAATCCTTGACACAAATGATTCATTGCTGGATCCAGTGCACTTGAGGGGATTGTTATTCACCCGCCATATGATTTGCAGTCTTGATATTTCTAAAGTAAATGACGTATTTCTCTTTCCTGCCCAATGTACGTAAGTTTTGATACGGTCGGTTTTATGCCTTGTAATCACCAATTTTTTTTTGCTGGAGAAGTAAATCGTTTTCCTCTGAATTAATTTCGCTGGACCTAATAGGTGTCTATCACATAGTTATGTAAGTGCAATTGTATCTCTATATCTACTTCTAAAACTCAGTATCCAAATCAGCTGACATTTCAAACAAGTTTTATCGTACCTATCAACATTTCTTCATCTGGTATTTCAAAGAAATCTTCTACTGATCAAATTTCTTCATCAGACCCCCTTCTAAACTTTGTTCGTGGTGACTTTAACCTTGTCTTCCGTTCTCGACATCATCTGTATCTTACCATCTTAATTCAAGTGGTACTCATGATTTAATTTATATGAGTTATGCCCCTTACGCCGCTCTCAATCATCAGGAATATGTCATTGTCTGTTTAAAGTGCAAGTTTTCACCCGATTTCCTAAAACTACCATGGCATGTTGAACATAGCGGTAATGATCATTTGTTATATTTGGATCGTTAAGTCATGAGTGAAAGGTCATGTTAGAGGTGTTCGTGCAAATAGTTTCCTCAAATATTTAGATTTCAAGTCTCCAAATTATTCGGTCATTTTTAAAATATTTCATCAGTCATGTTTAACCAGTTGTTTCCTATTTGTCTGATGAAAGTAAAGCTGTCTCGAAACCTTACAGTCCTTATTATGGGATTTTACTATCCTATTCCACTATGAAACATATTTCTCACCGTTGTTAGGCATGATTGTTTCATCATCATCATCATTAGATAATTTACAACCAAAGTCTTCATGCATATATGGCTCAGCCGGACACGTTATACACGAGAAGCAGTGGAATGTATTTTAGATCATTAGGTACAAGGCCTCTAAAGTATAAAGTGGCTGCAGTTCGTTAATCCCTAATGTTCGCTATGTCACTGGAATACTACATAAAGCCCGGACAGCATGCAAGTATGTTATATAGTTGTTGTTAGAAATCCGTTATTAAAAAATTGCTGATATTAAAGGTAAACATATCATTTCATTTTTCCGGACAAAAACACGCAAGTATGCAATAAAATGTTTGTTAGAAATCCGCTATTGAAAAGTGCTGATATTAAAGGTAAACTCATCATTTATTTTTACATGGACAAAGAATGACAGATAGTGGTATATAGAATCTATGTTGGGGTTTGGACCGAGACAAGGAAATCCCAGTCAAGGGGTTAAATTATTTGTCTCCCCACGAGGCTTGACGAGTGAGGAGACATATAATGTAACCCCGCGACTGGGATTTCCTTGTCTCGGTCCAAATCCCAACGTAGATTCTTTTTCTCACCCAATATTATCCTTTAAAGTAAGAAAGAATACCGTTACTTGTGCAGTATAGTTTACGCGTCAATGTTTACATGCGGTGCATTGATACAAATATGTTAATAAGGACTGTGGCGTGACGTGTCATCCGAAGTACACAGTTTTTATGCGTGAGTCAAAACAAAATAACAACATTAAACGTTGCATAGATTTTAGGTATTATATCATTTAATATATAAATGTTATATGAAATTAACAATAAATACTTAATATTTATTACAAGAAAATGTTTCATTTTCATTAGTTCCAATTTAGAAAATTAAATTGTACATAATGAAACTGTACTCGGCCCACAGCTCTGTTGTAGTGTAAATACATGTGGCATGAGTGTCCGTGCTTGGGTTATTCGCGGGTAATTAGAGATCCGCGTCACTATCACTATCTTTAGAGGAGGTGAAACTGTTTGTGACATACTTGTGTTGTAATTAATATTGATTGTAAAAGTACTTCCTTGTATAAAAGACCCTCCAAATACGGACCCAGCTGATAACCATGTGCTAAACTTTCAAGTTCACTGATTCGTTGAAAATTTATCTTTCTCTCTTGGAAATATGGCAAGTGTTACAGTGAAATTTGCTTACGGATTAATGTGTTGACGGATAAATGATTCCTTCTGGCTGGTAAGTGCATTATTTGTCATTCAATATTTTAGGTATATTTTTTTATTCAGCTGGGGCGCAATGGAGATGCTTAACAAAAATAGAATAAAGCATGTTTGACATAACACATTTCTGGCTGTTACTAAGTTTTCTGTAGTTGTTAACAGCGTTGGAAGAATATGAAGTGTATAGGTCTATAGGCTATGTGCATAGATTAGTGTTTTCTGTCATAGTGCATTTCGCACAGCATTGAAAATTTTATCCTGTCCGTAGCACAGTCAATTTTCAGGTCAGCGTCATTAAATGTAGCTAACAGTATATAATTTGTTTCACACGAAGTATTTAAAACTAGTTAGGTAGCTTTAGCTACATTTAATGACGCTGACCTGAAAATGTACTGTGTCAGGCTTGCAGATAGGATAAAACTGACTATGCTGTGTGGAACGAACTATCGTAATACCAAAAAGCTCAACATCGTGTGCGTGCATGTGTCTGTCTCTCGAAATGTTTTGTATGGTGTTTTCTCAAAATGGAGAGTCCTTAAGTTACTATGTTGTTTTTTTATATAGTTGTTTGTTTTTGTTGTTGTTGTTGTCGTCGTCGTCGTTGTTGTTTGATTTTAGAACAACTACGTCGGGCATAGCAGAAAACAACAAAGGTTTATTTTTTAAAAGTAGTCCCTAGCGCGGGGACACCTAGACCGAGACAACCGGACTGAGATAACCAGACTGAGATAAGAAAAGTAAGGTTAGCAAAACAGCTAGATTTCTCTGTCGCATGGGTGAGAAAATAAGATGTGGCCTTGTCGCTGAGGATACTGTACATTAATCAGTGTCCTCGCTGTGCTCATCATTACTTGATTCTAGTTTTGTTAAATTAGTATTTCAGACTTAATAACAAGGTATGTTAGTCTGAGTGTAGAAATAGTTAACTATCCATGCAATTACGCGTTACATTCATGTAGGCTAAATCTGTCGATTCTGTCATAAATTGAATGACAGGAATATATGCATTTTCTAACGCAAATTCGTTTTTAATTTAATATTCAATAATTGCAAACGAAGCACAGATTCATACGCCGAAAACTCCGAGCAAGAGTGATCTTCGAGATTTGTGCTCAGTTCTCTCTCTCTCTCTCTCTCTCTCTCTCTCTCTCTCTCTCTCTCTCTCTCTCTCTCTTCGTCATGAGGATAAACAAACACTAAAAACAAAGCAAAGATTCATCCTAGACATGTAAGAATTAAATCCATCAGCAAGAGTTATGTAATGGAAAACTTAAAAGATGGAACAATAGCAATATATATGGAAATTAATGTGGAATAGAAACCAAGCAAAGTGACGAACCAAAAAGAGGTAATTAAAATATATTAATATATTACAACTGATCTAAGTCATTTTTCTCCTTAAGTAACAGTACCACCGACCACAAAACTCTCTCTCACTCTCTCTCTCTCTCTCTCTCTCTCTCTCTCTCTCTCTCTCTCTCTCTCTCTCTCATATCCTTTGATCTGTTTGACTTAACTTTTACCGTCATTCACAAGTCCAGAGACATCGTGGGATGACAAACGAAAATCTTCTACGCACGTCATTTCATAGATTTTAGCCCGTATCTTGCTACGATGGTCCAGAGAGAGAGAGAGAGAGAGAGAGAGAGAGGCCTTTGGACATTTTCATATTTAATTAATAATAATCGAATTTTAGAACATCTTAATATGTTTAGAAACAACAACATAACATTAAATACCTCACAGTATGTGTACCACGTAAACGAGAAATTTACCTTATAACGTTAACATGGTTTGCAACTTTGTATCATTGATAAACACTGTAGATAAATCCCAAGGAAAGTGCACACATTTCGTTACGACGAACCATATTCTTGTTGGTAACTTGGTGTAATTTCTATTTCAAGGTTTTAATTCAGCCCAAATTCCTTTTCTCTCTCACTCCACATTTCTGCGTAGTTTGTTCGTTATGCATGAGAGGGGAGGGGGAACAGAAATCCGAAAGGATTGAGATGAAAATGTGTACCATATTAAATTCATTTAGAAAACGGTGATTATTAATACTTTTCGTCGTTATTTTCATACGTCACTAATGATTAATGTGTGGAAATTCATCATTGATCTAGATTCAACTGCACACGGTCGCAAGAATATTTATATACGCGTATTATTGCGCCATGGGTGGATCACAACTTGATATACCAGAAGTATTGGTAAATCAAATTGCTTTATACCAACACTTTAAAAGCCATGTTATTTTTAATATATATATATATATATATATATATATATATATATATATATATATATATATATATATATATATATATATATATATACATATATATATATATATATATATATATATATATATATATATATATATATATATATATATATATATATATATATATACTACTGATACCAGATTCCTCCTGCAAGAAACTGGACAGAAACTTGTATTCTGGAATCTCACCGATTCACCTGATGCATTTTACGTTGGAAATTAATAGAACCATATGATTGCAAAAAAAACGTAATTTTTGTTCGACTGCAAATGTATGTAAAGTCAATGCAGAAGGAAGTAATTGAAAGTGTTTCATATATTTTTATTTGCAAATTAGTTGAAATTAGTAGAAACACATTCCTGTATCCTGCAGTCATCCTTAATGGAACATCACTGATAGCTTAGGTCACGAATGGTAAATGGAATGTTCAATAATTGTAGATGCTAATAATTGGTGTATATAATCGATGAATTGCATGGAATGTAAAAGCAAATGATTCTGCTCCTTACACTTATCTACAATTTCCTCGTTTCAAACACATTTATCAATGGAAGATTGCAGATTGCATGTCAACTACACATTATCTCTGGGGTCTGTTCGTATTAAATTCAATATTGAATACAATCATCCACTTTTAATACTTACCGGCCTATTTAACACACGAAGAGATTTATTTGAGTCAATTACGTGACGCCAGCTTTTATCGTCTAATGATGACCGTTAACATCGTTTAACTAACATACAGATAAAACTTAGGTTCTTATCTTCCTATATGATGTATACTCATCAGGAATACACTTCTATCCTTAAGGTCAAAATGGTAAATAAAACTCGATGCAAAAGAATGGCATGATATTAACAAAAGCTAAAGAAGCTTTTCGGACACGTGTTTTGGTGTGTATATGTGTGGGTGGGCGTGAGTGTTGGTGTGGGTGGGTGGAGGTGGAGGTGGGGTGGGGTGGAGCGGGGTGTTGAGTGTTGGGGTGTATGTATACACTCTAAGAACATTCCTCTCTTATAACAATCTTGTCGGCATTTGAGCCTGGTACTGTTTGCATTCTCTCTATCTATCCTTCTATCTGCGTCCAAGATGACTATGCGTCTATTGAGTAGAGAATCAGAACCTTCAGAAGCATAAATAGCAAGATAGAGATGGATAAATAAATAAGTTAATGACTGAGACGTAATTTTCTTAAACACATATGCTGACTTTTAAGGTTTTGCAAGGTTTTGAAAATTGTAATAACTTTTAAACTAAACGTCTAAGAATTGTTTCATTTTAAATACTTTGATTTTTACATAAAAAGCGACAAAATTGCCTCATCCCACTTTATTGAAGAAGATTTCTCTTCGATTCGGGCACTTATTGGAATGAAATTCAGCAGCATGCTGTAATTATCGCCATACTTGTTATTTCTTCTCCACCCTCCAGCTCTACCACATAAGTAGAGGATGATTAAATAAAGACCTTTATATGATAGAAGCAAGTCCATCTGTACCTCTAGTTTGCAATCTCTTTAGAGAACTGTAAATAGAATGACTGCCTTAACATAACACAGTCATTAAAGAACGCGTAACAGTAGGATTATACTTTCCTCAATATTTTAAGAAAAACGAAGCTTTATCAATGTGAAAAATACGATAGATATTGTTTCTCAGCTGTGTTGTCTGTTTCTGTATTAACACACGAAGTGATAATATGGGTAAAACGTATAATTCAAAATGTATATGGATATAGTCACTGATTTAAAAATGTAAATATCCACAGTGCAAATAATTCTGCCTACATTGGTTTTTGATTGGTGACAGTCATCTGTTCAATCAAAGAGTGTTTAAAACTGATCAGTTTATAATATCTGGTTGATGGTGATGAAGAGTTCACAAAAGTACAAAAACAGCTTGCAAATATATCAACTAAATATAAAAAGAAAAGTGTTAACCATAAAAATACAGAGATAGCTTTGAAAGTTTTGAGAAAACAGCCGTGGCGGCAATAGAAAAATTCCCCAAGATGCATATTGTAACCTGCTAATACGTGTGGATCTTCCTGACTGTTCTAAGCAGAAATATTCATTAAGTATAATTGCC
This sequence comes from Megalonaias nervosa, assembly GCA_016617855.1. Classification (NCBI taxonomy): domain Eukaryota; kingdom Metazoa; phylum Mollusca; class Bivalvia; order Unionida; family Unionidae; genus Megalonaias; species Megalonaias nervosa. The sequence goes on along the minus strand of JAECUM010003951.1, from coordinate 2,937 downwards.
ACTTTGGACATTTAGGAATGTTTACATAAACATTACGGAATAGACCATGCTCAAAATAACAGTACTCTAGGATTAAAACATGATGCTAGTGTCGAGATATCGGGTATGACTTAAATTTTTATCACAGATCATGCTAATTGAGATTGCACGCAGAGGTAGATGTGACAGTATAGACATTTCAGAGCAAATCGTGTACGATAATTGGGCAAAGTTTCTAACATAAGAAATGACGATGACATTTAAGGTATGGAGCGGCAAAGCCTGGATCCAAAGGTAACTATCTAAAGGTCGATATACTGGGATCACCACAGCATAATAAGAATAAAAAGAAAGATCATCGAACATTAAAGGATGAGTTAAAAGGAATATCTATTTGAAAATTATTTGGGATAAGGTTAAGATTTTATTCATTTAGATAAGGTTAAGATTTTATTCATTTAGATCTTACATGGACGAAAATAAAGTTTCTAAAGGAATATATATATATATATATATATATATATATATGCGCGATTAGAAAGAATTTTAATTTGAATTGTACCAAGATTTACTTAATAAATCACAAGAAAAATTACGAGAAAATGAATTTAGCAAGATCATTCTGGCACAAGATGTTCATGATCGAATTAATAAATTCGCTCAGTCTCCTGATGCCGACAAGCGTATTTTGGTTCGCAACATAAATAATTCACTTTATGGACACAAAGTATTCTTTAGTTTTGCACTTTGTGTGAAGTCTGTGCAGAGGGCAACGCCCAAGGAAAACTCTAAGGAAATTAAATGTTCCTGTTGTATGTCCCATTTGAGTGTTTTTACATGTTCGCCTATAATTATGCCTGGAATAGCACGACACAATTTCAATACAGGTGCTGTAGAAAACAAAAGAGTATTCGCTCTGAAATCGTATGTAAAAATAGTTGTAAACATATCCAATACAGTTGTTTAGAAACTTCTGCTTCAGTTTGGTTACGTTAGCTATATTTGTTTCGAGTTCGTCAAGATTCCAACAATAAACAACCAGAAACAAAGTATATGATCCTTGGAATAAATCAGTCAGTTATCTAATTTATCCATAGAATCTATTACAATAACAATTTCTTCTCCGAGTAAACACTTTTTGTTGTAACTCTTCTGAACGGAACAGCTGGATATATAACAACGACGTAATAAGACCGCTTATTCAGTATCTATCAAAATTAGTGCAAACATGATCTTCCACACAGTATTATTAAATTATCAAATTATGAGGTTCATGTATGTATGTGCTTTGAATCCCCGTTATGTACATTTAGCAATAATTACAGCATAGTTGCATTTATCTTAATTATGTTAATAATTACCTGAGCATCAGAACCAAATAAACATGTTATGAACATCTATATCTTCATTTCAGTTTATGTGAAGATGGCTATCTTACTGAACGCTAGACAAAACATGACCACAACTATACGGTCTGATCTCATGTGTACTTCTATACTCCAAACAGATACAATCTTTGACGTTGTAAAATTCGTTAACTCGTGTGCTATTAAGTTTTGCGTACTTTTGTTTTTCTTCTAATACTTGCTATTTCATAGCCTCCGTTGTTATTTTTTAATACAGCTAGGTTTTGTAGATACAGGCATGATCCCTAGAAACCGACTTCATTCTAAAGACTGTTCAGTTTATCACAATGTATCTTGGTGCTATTATTTATTATATGCTGAATTCTATTAATTGTCTTCCTAGTCGAAAGGTCAGGAGATATTTAAGTTGTAATATAGTCTTGTAATATTAAATCTGAATTATGTTTTCCAATCCTTATACAAGATGGAGATACAAAAATATGAGTACTCTAGTATTTTCTAATTCTTATTTTTTGAAAGTGCTAACGTCTTTCATGTCTAGTGATGTCTAGACATTAAGCAGACGGTCAGATTTTAATAGCCTAGGCACACGGAATTGCAATCAATGACTACTAACCATCAACAGAACCCTATCTGCATTACGAACATATATTCCGTTTCACTTGTGGCTTTTAATCTTAAATTAAATATCAGTAAAATAAATCTAAAATACGACTGCAACAATGCACACACAAGACACACAAACACTGAAGAAAGATGAATTATAGATCCATTTCCAGCAAGCATGTCATATCAATAAAGAAGTCAGCTTTGATGGAAACCCAGTTGGTACTCAGTTGAGTTTCAAAATTGAGTTAGTCTGTGATTAAATTGCACATTTTGATTAAACTGGCTATCTTTAATACATTTGAACAGAACATGAACACTCTCCAGACAAGATTTCTTTAACAGCATGGACTGTACTTGTCTCAGGAGTGTGCTCAACCAGGAATGAAGACTGTTCACTATTTTCAGCTAATACAATTAATTTATTCCTTTTGCATCCAAGCTTCCCCGAACCTACACTTCTGACGATTCTATCCGGAGCTGCACTTTATTGCACTGAATAAAGGAAACACATTAAAGAAAGATGTGAATTTACTTCGTCTGCATATGATCCTGTTTCAAATATAAAACCCCTAATAATACGCAATCATTTTCTCCCAAAAAATGCATATTTTGTAGTTACTGGGTAAATTTGCAACATTCGTGAAAAGATCGTATTGTTCAGATTATTATACATTACCTAAACATTGAATGATGTACATGCCCTACATGCGCTTCGGAAATTGTTTGATTATTCTAGACTACAGTTGCATTCTAAATCAAATTTACAAGTTTATGTATAACTTTGCTTTGGTTTTTGAGTTAAGCTTTGTTCTTATTTACTGTACAATACTGTACGTTGCTGCACAACGACTTAGCATCGAGTTAATAAAACAAAAATCGCCATTGGCATTATATGCTACCAAATTATCGTTCAAATGATTTACTAAGGTATTTAAAAGTCTCTAGTGTAGACCAATTCCTGGTGTATGGCTAAGGACCATTA
>JAECUM010003949.1:0-94830 GCA_016617855.1 Megalonaias nervosa | reverse complement strand
AGAGAGAGAGAGAGAGAGAGAGAGAGAGAGAGAGAGTTAACGCTCTTTCATGTTAGTGTTCTTATTTATTGCTGTATATTCCGATACGCTTTCACAGTGCCGGATTAAACGTCTATTCATTTTCATACTCCCATAAGGCAGTATTAGTAATACGTCCATTCATTTTCATACTTCCATAAGGCAGTATCAATAACACGTCTATTCATTTTCATACCTCTATTACTGTAATTCAAACTTTTCTTATTTTTAAGGTACATGACTAAACGTTATTAAAATAAAAAGTAATATTCTCAAAACAAAAATATGCTGCAAATATGACTGGAGAGTTGAATTTGAATATATGTAAGTTATTCCACACTTGTGGCTAAGAGCAAACTATGACAAAACTAAATAACGGTCTTTGCCTTTGATTATAAACAATAATAATTCATAAAAAGGTTAGGTATGCAAACACCTAGAATTGATCGTACGGTCAGCAGGGATTCCAAGGCATAAAGCTTTACATAAAACTCTAACAAATGCGTATGCTAATAACAGAAAAATCCTTTAAAATCCCTTTATTAACATACAGCTAAGAAAGATATGGAAGTAAAAAATGTATGTTTCTTTCCGATCTCGCACGGTTCAGAACACAGTTTAACAGTTGCCTAATGGTGTAAAATAAAAAAACCCACCCACCCCCAAAAAAAACCAACCAAACAAACCCACAATCTGTTACAAAAGGCGCAAACCTGTCAATTAGCCATGATTGGCGTGTTAGGACCAATACTACTTAAATATGAATGTTTGTGTGTGTGTGTGTGTGTGTGTGTGTGTGTGTGTGTGTGTGTGTGTGTGTGTGATATGGATTTTTAATGTAGCTTTCAAACATTTTCAGTCATATCGCTAAGATGTCTACAGTGTGGCAGTTTATAGTGATGTCTAGCACTAGGGCATCATGTAGCATGATGTCCCACCCAGTCACATTATCCTGACACCAGGCCGACCAATCCTTACACTAACCTCTTAATGCTGAGCGCCTAGCGAGGCAGCTGTTAGTACCAATTTTTATAAGTCTTTGGTATGACTTGACCGGGGTTCGAACCCGCATCCGAGACGGAACGTAAATATGAAATGTGCATGATTAGCTGAGGTTTGTATGTATGTTATTGCTTCCATCTATTAGCATAGCAATTACTTCATTATACAATGCTTGCATATTCAGATTTTAATATTAACGAAGTCTTTATCAACGTCAAAATTAATTGATTTAAATTAGGTTCAATAACATTTAATTAATAAGAATTAAAATTAGCAAAAGATAGTATTATATTTAATGTACTGCGAATGGCAAGTCTATTCTGGATAGTTTGGGGTTTTTTTGGGGTCTAATTTGGAATTTTACAAATAATAAAACTTTAATTTAATATCGCAAATCAAATCAATATCTGAAGTGAACATTGAATGATGTCATCTAGTTTAGTAAGATGCAATTACATGTATTAAGAATAAACATTAAGAAATGGATAGGTGTATATTTCATGCACTTTCAAGATTGGAACATTAAGAAAAAAATGGATAGGTGTATATTTCATGCACTTTCAAGATTGGAAAATCCATTTGTTCCTTGCAGCCTTGTAGCAGAGTTTGGAGATTTCCCCATTCCACCACCATCACAACCTAGGGCAACCCATCTACCCTCAAATCCACCCATTTTAGATTTGGAATGGAATTTGCTTTAAACCGTTTGAACAATAACGTTACAAGCAAACAGAGCTGTTAGTTTTAGGAATGCAGGGTTATGACCCAGAATAAAATATTATGGAACAATTTCACAATACCTGCAAGATTTAAAAGTAAACTTAGAATGTGCTGCTGGTGATGTGGATGTCTTTCTGTTTCAGATTGGTTGGTAGTCCATGTGTCTTTCTATTTATCACCAATCTGTGGTCTTGAAATAAGCAATATAAAAGAGTGAGAAGCAACATGATTTTAACATTTAACAAATAATTTATTTCACTCGAATACAAAGAGAACGTGTAATAAAAAAGAACTCACGGTATTGCTAATTACATCCCAAATAATCATAGAATTAATAATACAAGCCCTAATGACTAAAGTAGTATTCCAAATAATTACCAACACTGAAGGTGTTGATGTGTCTGTAGTAGCCGGTAGTCTCTAATGTACTAATGTACCAATGGCTTTTGTGTGTGTGTGTGTGTGTGTGTGTGTGTGTGTGTGTGTGATATTTAGATTTTTAATGTGGCTTTAAAAAAATTGAGTCATACCGCTACGATGTCTGCAGTGTGGCAGTTTATAGTGACGTTTAGCACTAGGGCATCATGCCACACACATGTAGCATGATGTCCCACCCAGTCACATTATCCTGACACCAGGTCGACCAGTCCTAACACTAACCTCTTAATGCTGAGCGTCAAGAGAGGCAGCTATTTGTACCATTTTTATAAGTCTTTGGTATGAACCAATGGCTTGAATTGTATTGATTTGCCAACAGTCTTTTGTTGAATCACATTAATACAATCCAAGGCTTGAATTCACTATCCTTCCCAATTAATGTCTCTTTCCAGGAATATTATGGAGCACATTATATTTACAGAGAATAAAAATCAAAATATGAATAAAACAATATAAATGATTTCTGCCCAGATGTTATCGCAGGAATGAATAAATAATTTTTACAGTAAACAAGATAATATAAAAAATTAGACACATCATAATAGCCAGGATGAGGGCCAACAGTTCATTTCTAGAAAAAAAAATCTTAGTTGCAATTAGAAGGTTTATGAGTAACATTATAATAAAGAACATATAAACACAATGTCCTGGACTCTGACCAAGATAAATATATTTACTTCTATTGATAATGATCCTTATATTAAATTCACTCTCATAGAGAAAATATTAGTTGTTTACAGAATACAAAAATCAATAATTTTGGTTATATACAATGAACGTGATTTTGGACAAGATCAGCTACAAGATACGATTTTACATAACCCACATCATATAATGAATAAAAATCTAACAAACAATGCAAATTAAATATACATAACAGAGTGATATGGTGATGAGGGTGTCTTTCTCTTGCAAAGTGGTATGGTGATGAATGTGTCTTTCAGTTGCATGGTGGTATGGTGACGAAGGTGTCTTTCTGTTGCAGGGTGGTGTGGCGATGAATGTGTCTTTCTGTTGCAGAGTGGTATGGTGATGAAGTTGTCTTTCTTTTGCATGGTAGCATTGTGATGAGTGTGTTTTTCTGTTATAGAGTGGTATGGTAATGATCGTGTCGTTCTCTTACAGACTGGTATGTTGATGTAAATTGATGGTGTCGTGCAACATGGATTAATCATTGCAATTAATACAATTATAGTAAAGAACGGTATTTCAAAAGCTCATATGCAGTCACTGTGACAATACGACAAAAACGTTGAAGACACAAGATAAGACAAGGTGAGCAAATATTATTTATTGGTCCTACTGTAGGAATGGAGAGGTGTGTGCAGAGCAAAAGTCTATTTAGTTAATTTTCTTAACACGCTGTGTCCACTTTTAGCTAGGTTCCACCGTCCGTGCCTCGCAGCTCCCGCAAGATGACAAATGATGATTTAGAAACGTCAAAAAATGTTTATATTGAGACAAACAAGTATTTACATTGATCCTAATGCTGGTATGGGCTGCTATGGTTTATTTTTTAAAAATATATCAAGAATTTATTATCCGTTTTATGCCGCCTACACTTTTGATCAACAAAGCAAATAACAAACCACTAATGCCACAACAAAGGATGTCGCAAGATCAGCTAGAAAAGATACAATCTCGCCATTACTCTTACTTACCCATGTTGGCAGACAACCAATAATATAAAAACAAATAACTGACAAAATATTCAAAATCACTTTTAATCTTGTCTAAATACGCTTGAAGTAGGGGAAGCAGGAGGACTACATGGAGTATGAATGGCGACGTTAATCCTATGCAACACACACACACACACACACACACACACACACACACACACACACATGCAATAAACTGACAACGAACAGTGCAAAACTAGTATCTAACTAGCCTGAGCGCTTTCGACTCTTAATGAGTCTTTTTTAAAGGCATATACAAAACATAGACAAGACAAACAAATAAAACAGAAAAACCGTAGTGTTTGCAAAACTTTGTATGGCTGTTTCTACAGGAATTAAACGTCCAAATGTATTGTTTCAACTAGTTTATATCAGCTTGTTGCGGATACTGGAAATTATTTGTATTAACCTAGAAAACGATGAGCCATAACGACATCTGGTATTTTGTGTACATTTATGTAAGCGCAAATTACATCCCGGATATTTCATTGTTATAGTAGTAATTGTAGACTATTAAGCAAATTTAGAGAATTTTTCAAAAGTAAAATCTGTCGGTTGCAAAAGATAGTTTTATTTGTGCATAGCTGTCTTTTTCTAGTCTTCTTGGTTTAAACCGCTTGGTTTCAATGTTCTAAGGCGGCGTATCCATTAAGATTCTTTTTCTTTCCTCGTTTCGGAACTCCAGTTGGGGTTGTCAGCAATTGCAATAAGTGTTATATCACTGAAAGTGTTCTGCGACCGGGATTCTATACAGCTTCTTTGTCATCCAGTCAGATCAATGAAGGTTGATCCTTTTGTGTAGCTTTTCAGTTTTTCCGACATATTGAAGGCTACAGATCTTACATGTGATGAGATAAATTACATTCTCAGTTTTGCACGTTTTGTTTGGACCATGTAAGTTTAGTTTTTCTCTAGTCACTGTGCTAGAAAATGTCCTGGTCTCTATCATATGTTGACAGGTTTTGCATCTTTTATCGCTAGTGATTGGTGTTAGCTTCGCCCTGACTAGGATGTCCTTGAAGATTTTTGGTCTCCGGTAAGCTACTACAGGTTTGTTCGGAAGGATTAACTTTAGTACGTCCGACTATTCCACGATGGGCCAGTGTGTCGCGATGATTTTACCTACTTTGGGGTTGTCTGGATGGTGGGTCAGGATAAATGGTATCCTATCAGCCTTTTCCTTCTCTCCATATTTTAGTAGGTCATCGCGGTTTGATTGTTTAGCCCTTTGGGTTGCCTCCGCAATCAGGTCTTTGTCGTAGCCTCGGTAAATTAAATGTTTAGATAGCTCCTCAGACCTTTTTAGGAATGTTTCATCGTCGGAGCAAACTCTGCGTATCCTCAGTGACTGACAATATGCAATGTTCCTAATGCAGTGTTTTGGATGACAGCTGGTTGGGAGGAGATACTGGTGTTTGTCGGTTGGTTTCGAGAAGATGTCTGTATGGAGTTTGTTTTCTATCAGTCTGGTTGTTGTGTCTAGGAAACGTGGTTTGAGTTGGAGTTTTCTGCCGTGAATTTTATTGAAGGATGAAAGTTGTTTGCCTTTGATTTGAACTCGTCCAGACTTTCTCTTCCATGTTGCCACTTCATTTCTATATCATCGATAAAGCGTACCAACTGGTATGGTGTAAGTTCAACCGATGCTAAAAGTTGACCCTCCAGTTTTCCCATAAAAATATTAGCATACGAAGGGGCCATTTTTGTACCCATTGCGGTTCCATTGATTTGGAGGTAGTTTTCTTCATTAAATTCAAAGTTGTTGAGTTTTAGGACAAGCTCCAGGAGTTGGACTAGGAAGTGTGTGGGTGGATTGTTTACAGTTCTTGTTTCCCATGCTTCTCTAGACGCCTATATCCCTTCGTTGTGCGGTATGTTAGTATACAAAGATGTGACGTCTAAGGAAACAAGTAATGTATCTGGCAGTAATGGTTCGCTTGCTTTGCTTTTTATGAGATAATCTGTCGTGTCCTGAAGATTTGATGTTAATTTGTGGACATGTAGTCTCATAAAATGATCCAAATATTCTGATATCCTTTCTGTCGGATGCCTGTTACCGGAGATTATAGGTCTGCCCGGGTTTCGTTGTTTGTGGATTTTGGGTAGAAGATAAAATCTTCCTGCCCTTGGGTTTTCTGGGCATAAGTAGTTTCTCGTTTGCTGCTCTATGTGCCCGATTTGGTACCCTCGTCAATAATATTAGTGATGGTTTTTGCATATTCCATTGTTAGATCATGGTTTAGTTTTTGGTAGAACCTAGCGTCACTTAGTTGTCTACTTGCTTCACTAATGTAGTCTTCCCCTATTCATAACGACAACAGCGGAACCCTTATCTGCAGGCTTAATTATGACGTCTGTTCTGCTTTTCAGTGAGTGTAGGGCATCTGATTCTTCTTTTGTCAAATTAGAGTGTTTGTTAGTATGGTTAATGTGTCTGGAAGTGTCGTTTTCAAATGAGTTGATAAAGGCTTCTAGATTTGGAATTGAACTTTTTGGTGGGGTCCAATTACTTTTCTTTCTAAATATGGGTTGGTCGCAGCTTATATTTTCCTCTGATCTATTTGTTGGCTGCAAGGCAAAATGGGCCTTGAGTCTTAGTCGGCGGCTAAACTCTTCGGTGTCCTTTTTTAGTTTCCCTCTGTCGTATGTCTTTGGACGGGGACAGAACTCAAACCCTTCGATAAAAGTTTCATTTCTGCCTCCATAAGTTCTAACTTTGAGATGTTGACCACTGTGTTAGTAACAGATGAATTAATGTTTGCTACAGAGTGCTTACAATTCTTCCTTTTACGGCGATTTTTCTTCTTTCGGTTGTTCTTAGAAGAGATTTCGTCAATTGAAGTTTCTTCACAACAGTGATTTGGTTGTAGATCATGACTTCTAAGTTTTCTTTCTCTGACTTGGTATAGTTTTGCAGAGAGTCTTTGTTGATCCTTATTTAATTTTGAGTAAAACGTTTGCAGTTGTTCTTCTGTGGAAACTGAATTCAGCTGTTGTTTCAGTTCTTCAGTGGTTGCTGATTTGACTAGATACTGATGATTTAAGTTCTCCCCAAGGAGGGCTGTAAGTTTCATGGACGCATCGTGGGTTATTTTATTCCATCTTTTATTGAGTCTTTTTGAACTCTTGCCAATAATTTGCGGCTTGACATGAATTTGAAGACCTTTAGTGACTGGTGACTGTGTTTGTTTCGAGAAAATGATGCAAGAGTGTGCGATGATGCTTTAGACGAAGTAAGGCATTAGTTTCATTGCGCAAAAAATAGTCCCAAACAAAGTTGAAATAGTAAAACTAACTATAAATCAAAGAATAATCGTCCATCCAAATAAACAGAACATTTTACAAAAGACAAAACATTTGTCAACACGAATTGTCCAATGCATGTGATGTCACATTGTTTGATACGGTGCGCAGTAACAGTGTTTACGTTGAAATTCCAATCACGACTAAACATTACATTGTTGCGATATTTTTGTGAAAAGAAGATTACTGGATGCAGAAATATACATATTTACTGTAATGTATTTGTGACTGGATATTTGCAGTATTTGATTTGGAACATTAGATTGTAAAGAAGACGTAAACGAATCTCTTTTTGAGTCGGATTTGCATCACATATTTTCCGCGTAAATATGCTGTGGTTGGAGAAAGTTCTGTCATTTGGGGAAACCGGTTTATGTCTACATTCTTCTGTGAACAAATGTGAGTTTATTTACTTCAGTAAGTTCACATTTAAACCAAGTTAGTATATAGGGTGGATTCCATGCTACGGATATACCGCCCATCCATCCCCACCCCAACCCTCGTATTCATCTAAGCAATACCAGTAGTTTTACTTGTTATTTTTGTTCCTGTCTAGGGGATTTTGCCATTTTTTATGTTATGATATGTTATACATGACATAACAGACCCCTGTGGGGTTAAACTGGCAATATTGAAACAGAAGAGACCATTTTTTCCCAATTCCCTTTTGCAAGTCGAAAAGTGGCGGTGAAACATGTTCAATGAAAACAAAAAATTCCTGAAGGCGGAGTTAAAAAAGTTTTTTTCACGATCGCAGCCAATCAGTACTGCATAATAATTTCATGGGCTTATTTGGACCAATCAGAATCACATAAAGTGATATGTTCACATGTATAATATCAAAAATATGAAACTGTACACACTGTAGGCAAAGTATACCGACTAAGTGATAATAACGAATTAGTCAAACGAGCCAACTTTAGTGTTTGATTTGATGTTACATTTTCTTTTCTTCGTCGAGTTGCTATCGGTTGGTATTGCTTACAGTTTTCGACAGTTATCGAGAATAGGTTATTATAAGACAACTATATCATGTGTGCACGGGGAAAGTGAGTGTTGTCCTTACTGATCAATAAATTCATATTTTATTTCTTAATTTCTGTCTTTAATTATTTGGTTAAGTTAAATGCATCCTTACGATGTTTTTCTATGCTGATTTAGATTATTTGTTTTTATTTTAATCTCATATCAGAGTTTTCTTTATGATGCAAATAGGCATTTAATTTCTTAAATTAAATAGTCAATGTTTTCCAGTGATTGAAAATCTGATGTTATGTAACTTTCATAAGAATATAGAAAATCATGGGTCATTCAGGATCATGTTAACTTAGAGAAAATCTGAAAATCATTTGCTCTTTCAATTTCTTAGTTATAGTCAAATATAACCTTGAAATCAGTTTTAACCCAGAGAATAACCTTTAGATCGAGTTTGTAGTTGACAGTATTTCGAAAAGAGTAAATTTGCTCATCTGACATATATATCATATTGCTTAATTCATCCGATTGATAAGAACAAAAGTTGTAAACGAGTTAGTAAAACAAAATATACACGACCATTCATTTCATGTTGACCCTACCTTCATCGATGTTCCAATCTGACGGGACACAACTATGTGGTAGATTAAAAATCAACACACTACCCGACAATAATGGATAACTTACATGAAATTAAACGTTTTGTTTTTAAGAGCAAGGAATGATCATAAAGTTATAATCTTGTTTACAGTGTTTAGCAAATGCTCCTGACCAGGCAGATAAATAACTCTGAGATATTTACTGTCGGTGTAAATGGCTATTTTGGAATTTGATGACTTGATAGGATGATTCATAGTCACAACATCCAGCATCCAGCACAGTACATCACATAAGATGCTGACAATAGGGGCATTGAAACAACTGTAAAAGAGATCGGTGGATAATGAACTAAACGAAAATAGACATACCTGGAAAACAATAAAATGAATGCCTCCTTAGAGTTATGTGCGATGGCGTGGTTTTATAGATGACCAGTGCTTTACATGGAGTGACGGGGTTTAAGTTTAATTAGTAGGCCAGGAATTATTTTAGGAAAGCTGTGCTTATCGCTTGCGAATCATGTAATGATTCTATTCGGTTTCTTGTTATGATTTTGGGTAAGCAGACACCCTAACAGCATTGACTGTTTATTGTATAACCACTGTCTTGGTAATTTGTATATAACCACTGTCTCAGTCTTTTGTATCACCACTGTCTTGGTAATTTGTATAAGCACTGTCCTGGTATTTTTGAATTACCACTGTCTTGGTATTTTGTATATAACGACTGTCTTGGTCTTTTGTATTACCACTGTCTTGGAAATTTTGTATTACCACTGTCTTGGTATTTTTGTATTACCACTGGCTTGGTCTTTTGCATAACCAATGTCTTAGTCTTTTGTATTACCACTGTCTTTGCATTTTTATATTACCACTGTCTTGATCTTTTGTATAATCACTGTCTTGGTACTTTTGTATAACCACTGTCTTTGTCTTTTGTAAAACCATTGCCTTGGTATTTTGTATTACCACTGTCTTGGTATTTTGGTATTACTACTGTCTTGGTCTTTTTGTATTACAACTATCTGGGTCTTTTGTATTACCACTGTCTTGGTATTTTTGTATAATCACTGTCTTGGTCTTTTGTATAACCACTGTCTTGGCATTTTTTTTATTACCACTGTCTTGGCATTTTTGTATTACCAGTGTCATGGTATTGTGTATTACCACTGTCTTGGTCTTTTGTATAACCACTGTCTTGGTCTTTTGTATAACCACTGTCTTGGTCTTTTGTATAACCACTGTCTTGGTATTTTTGTATTGGCACTGTCTTGGTATTTTTGTATTACCACTGTCTTGGTCTTTTGTATAACCACTGTCTTGGTCTTTTGTATAACCACTGTCTTGGTATTTTTGTGTTGGCACTGTCTTGGTATTTTTGTATTACCACTGTCTTGGTATTTTTGTATAACCATTATCTTGGTATGTCTGGTATTTTTATCCAACCCCTATCTTGCTCTTGGCTTTTTGTATAGCCACCATATTGGTCTTTTTCTATAACCACTGTATGGGTCTTTTTCTATTAACTACTATCACGCTGAGGCTCAGAAAGAAATCCGCAAGATGCATGACCAGTGGTGGGAAAGGTAAGCTAATGAAGTGCAACGCTATGCCGACACTAACAACTCCAAAGAGTTCTACAGTGCCATCAAGTCAATCTTCGGCACTTCAAAGTCTGGTTCTGCCCCCTTGCTTGCTGCAGATGGCAGTACACTAATAAAGGACAAGGCTGGCATTAAGGACAGATGGAAAGAGCACTTTAGCCAGCTCCTAAACCTGCCCTCATCGGTTAGCCATTCTGCTCTTGAACAAATACTCCAACAGCCAACGCATGACCAACTGAATGTTCCGCCAACGACAGAAGAGTTGAGGACAGCCATTAAACAAATGAACTGTGGCAGGGCACCTGGTAAGGATGGCATCCCAGCGGAGGTGTACAAGGCTCTCAGTGAACAGACTCTAGAGGCATTCCACGATGTGCTAACCAGCATCTGGACGGAAGAGGAGATGCCAGACGACCTCCGCGACGCATCAATTGTAACCATCTATAAGAATAAAGGCACACGTGCGGACTGCAATAACTATAGAGGCATCTCCCTACTCTCCATAGCTGGCAAAATACTTGCTCGCCTCATTCTCAACAGACTTATCGCATCAGTGTCAGAAGATAACCTACCTGAGTCTCAATGTGGTTTTCGCCCAGACCGTAGCACTGCTGACATGATCTTCGCAGTAAGACAAGTCCAAGAGAAGTGCCTTGAGCAGAACATGAATCTGTATGCCGTCTTCGTGGACCTGACGAAGGCATTCGACACGGTCAACAGAGACGCACTGTGGGTAATACTCAAGAAGCTTGGTTGTCCTCAGAAGTTTACCAACCTCATCCGGCTTTTCCATGATGACATGACTGGAGAGATTCTCCCAGACAGTGAACCCTCTGAGAAATTCCCCATATCTAATGGTGTCAAACAGGGCTGTGTACTCGCTCCGGTGCTCTTCAACCTCTTCTTCACGCAGGTACTGCTCCACGCCATCCGTGACCTTGACCTTGGTATCTACATTAGATATCGCCTGGATGGATCAGTGTTTGTTCTCAGACGCCTGGCTGCTAAAACCAAGACGCTTGAAAGACTCATCACTGAAGCACTCTTTGCAGATGACTGTGCCCTCATGGCCCATGAAGAGATTCGCCTACAGACAATTGTGGACAAGTTCTCTGAAGCCTCCAATCTGTTCGGACTCACAATTAGCCTAGGAAAGACAGAAGTCCTCTTCCAGCCTGCCCCAAACACTGTCCCTTCACAACCCTGCATCACCATCGGCGACACGCAGCTGAAGAATGTGGACAACTTTAAATACCTAGGCAGCACAATATCCAATGATGGCTCCCTGGACAAAGAGATCACTGCGAAGATCCAAAAGGCCAGCCAAGCACTCGGACGACTTCAAACCAAGGTCTTGCAGCACAAGGATATACACTTGTCAACAAAGTTGAAGGTGTACAATGCAGTTGTCCTGACGTCTCTCTTGTATGGCTGTGAAACGTGGACTGTATACCGAAGGCACATCAGTCGGTTGGAACAATTCCACCAGCGCTCCCTGAGAGCCATCAAGAGGATCAAGTGGCAGGACCAAATCTCCAACCAGGAAGTACTTGATAGAGCAAACACAACAAGCATCGAAGCCAAACTGATCCAGGCCCAGCTTCGTTGGACCGGCCATGTCATCCGCATGGATCAAAACAGAATCCCAAAGCAACTGTTCTTTGGCGAGCTAGTCCAAGGCAACCGAAACCAAGGCCGCCCCCACAAGAGGCACAAAGACAACCTCAAGATGCATATCAAATGGGCAGACCTTCAACCGCATCAGCTCGAGCTCGCTGCCTCAGACAGAAGTCACTGGCGAGTCCTGACCAGAAAAGCCAGTTCCACCTTCGAGGCTGACCGCCTCCAGCGTCTTACTGCAGCCCGTGAGAGACGTCACAGAGCTGCGTCTCAGCCACCCCCAAGTACCGGTGTCCCATGCCCCACCTGCAACCGCCTGTGTTCATCGGAATTTGGACTCCGGAGCCACATACGCGTCCATCGTTGATGAGACTGCACAACATGCCTTCCTCGGCCCCCGAGAGACTACCAAGATCCGTGCTTCTAATGAATCAACTTTTCGGGATGCACTTAGATCTGAAAATTTGAAGTATGTGACTGTACGAACAAATAGAGAAATAGCTAAGTACATAGTAAGCAGTGAAAGATGTAGAGAACGGTGCATACGTTGTATACTTTGAAGTGCTCAAAACGTGAGATACAATGATACTTTTTATATCCAAATGTTTTTTGAATAGAGCTGAGAACTTTATTACCTGACATAAAATATCCCACTTAAATAAACTATTTAATGACCAAGTTTCATTGAAGCAGACAATCTTTGTTACGCTTCCATACGTCCAGCATACAGGGTAGTGTGCACTCGCATCATTGCCCACATTCTGATCACATGTCTCGGCTTTAGCAAAGCAGTTGAAAGTGGAAAGTGCTTCCAGAAGAAAAACAAGAACGAGGAGGATTAAGTGGGGGAATAATACACCAATATTAAAAGAGAAATATTCTCAAAGACGATAATTATGATGAAGAATTTGAACAAGTAACACAGTTCAGTATATGATGAACACCGATATCACACTCATCACCATCATCGTCGTCGTCGTCGCAAAGAGAGGGGGTCTTTCTTACACACGGATTTGTCCAAATTTAGACAAGGAGAAAATTATCTGTTTAAAAATACATTCATATCGAGATAAGTAGAACTAAATAAGTTAGTATGCCGAGACATGTGATCAGGATGTAGGCAATGATGCGAGTGCACACTACCCTGTATGCTGTAACATACCTTGTGTGACGGACATGCCGAAATATTACATATGTGCGCAGGAAATGTTTAAGCGTACGGTTTCCTGTGTACATGATCTGTTGAAATTTAACATATCCCGTGTGAACAACATGCGGAATTGTAGCATGGCCTATGTGTAGGACAAGTGGAAGATTAACATACACTGTGTGAAGACTTGAGGACATGTAACATACCCTATGTGAAAGACATGTTTTGAAGGGTATGCCAAAATGTAGCATATCATATGTGAAGAACATGAGCAAGCTTAGCATTCCACGTGTGAAGGACGTGAGGGAAATTAGCATACCCTTTGTGACTGATATAAGAGAATGTAACCTAACCCCTGTGACGGACTCTGTGCCTCGACTAATGATAATATTTTGATGTCATTGGTGTATGTGTCAGCTTTAAGCATGGTATGTTATTTTGTTTAACAAATAGAACCCTGTCCATCTATTACATGTTAAAACTAATACTAACCAGTTATTTAAAATAATTATGTATATACCTTTATAATGTTGCTGATGTTGTTGATTTGGTGTTTTGATGGCACAGCAACCCAGTTAGGTTACTTAATACCAAGGCAATTTGATTAAAGTACCTTGCCCACAAACACACCATTGGAGCTGGACAAGGCTGATCCGACGGTAGGCTTCAAATTTGCACCCTTTCGTTGTCGGGTCTAGCGCGATAACCAATAAACCATCGCGCCTCCTCGTATCCTTACAAAATCTATATCACTGTAAGAAAAATGTGACCTAATTCAATGACAATAATAATACAAAGAAGAAAAAAAGAAAACGAAACAGAAGAAGAAGCAGAAGATGAATCGCCATCATAATCATCATCATCATCATCATCATCATCATCATCAAAAACAATTTCTCTTTTCCATGTCTCGATATAACGATGGGCATAAATGAGCTCATTTGGTTCTAGTCCTTCATAGAAGGATACTTAAACACGTGGGAAATCTCCTATCACTGGACATCTCGTATAACGTATCTAAATATATGGTTTATGCACAAAGAGTATTCAGTTTTCTCAGCCCCCGGTGAAATTTTTTCACGATTTGGTCCACATTTAAAATAAACTTCATATTTCAGCCTTAGTTAAAAAGTACTCCTCAAAATGCTACCTTAAGAGATGGCTTCCCTTAATGACCATGACGGATTGGGTTTTGTGGCCTGATATGATGGTCGATTATTAAATATTGAAAATCAAACATGGAAAGAAATGTTTTATGAATTTTCTTTAATATGTTTCCGGGTTCAAAGTTGACCATGACGTTACTAACTGGTTTGGTTTTGTTTAGTACGCTAATTAAACCAATAAGTGATCTGTGACACAGTGACAGATTTGATAGGAGAGGACGCTTCGGTTTGATGATAGCGTGAGAAGAATGGGGAAGAGAAGATAATACAACTAGGGGTACCAAATAATTTCATTTTCTATCCATCCATCTCCTTATATATACGCTGATAAACCTTCTCAGATATATGGCGTTGACTATCTTCATCTCGTCCACGACGATCAAGGATTATTTTCTCATACCCCTGTGAACATGTGTACGATCGTGTGTTCACAGTGTAGACAACTATTAAGGATATATCGATATTTCATCACGTGACTGATATCGTTTAACGTATGACCTTTTACTGTAAAGTGTAAAAATCTCCCAGATTTTCATGATTTCAACATTCTTTCCCAATAATCAAGCCAAACTTCAATTTCAACTTATTTACTTAATAAAGCCCGCAACGGCTGAAGTTAGCTCACCGCAAACAAGACGTTTTGCACTTATCGATCTTGCTATATATACATGTTCTATAATCCTATTGCATGGAAAGCCCCTTGGTGTATGTACATGTTCTATAGTCCTACAGAATGGAAAACCCCTTAGTGTATGTACATGTTCTATAGTCCTACAGAATGGAAAACCCCTTAGTGTATGTACATGTTCTATAGTCCTACAGAATGGAAAACCCCTTATTGTATGTACATGTTCTATAGTCCTACAGAATGGAAAACCCCTTAGTGTATGCACATGTTCTATAGTCCTACAGAATGGAAAACCCCTTAGTGTACGTACATGTTCTATAGTCCTACAGAATGAAACAACCGTTGGTGTATGTACATGTTCTATAGTCCTACAGAATGGAAAACCCCTTAGTGTATGTACATGTTCTATAGTCCTACAGAATGGAAAACCCCTTGGTGTAACTGTCTTGATATTACAATTCATCATCTCATTAGAATTTTTGAAGGGTAACTAAATTACAAATCAAATTTTAATCTCGGATTCTGTTTGTCTGTATCAATAATATTATGGATTAAAAGAGGGTCGTTTATTTGTCACCTCTCCTCATTTGCATCGATACGAACACTGTCTGCCACTCGGAGGCTCTGCATTGTCTCGACTACTGCCTTTTGAACGCTATATGTACTTAAACGTCATGTGAAGTGTACACTGATTTTCAATCCAAACATAACTTTTAACGTCGAATATGGAGTTGAAGACATCTTTAAAGATTTGTCTGCTGTATGTAAGTTACACCATTGTTTAAAATACACAGTTTTGACAACAACTCTCATTTTTTATTCAGAAATGCAAGAAATTGAACATGGGCTGTTTTCCTATAAATACAGTTTGCAAATAAATTGTTTTATATTTTGTTTTACTCATGAACAACTTTGACAGGAGTTCCTAAAAAACGGTGACTGCTCCAGTAGACTAAATGGTTAAAGCGTCCACCTCGGGTTCGATCCCCGGCCGAATCATACCAAAGACTTAAACAAATAGCACTAACAAGATAATGTGGCATTCTGCATGTCTGCGGCATGATGCCCCAGTGCTAGACATCATTATAAACTGCCACAATGCAGACATCATAGCGATATGACTGAAAATGTTTTAAAGCTACGTTAAAAGTCCAAATTGCACACACACACACACACACACACACACACACACACACACACACACACGGACGAGCACCCCAACGACTAGATTCTTAGTTTTGCTGGTAGTGGTCCTAAAACATTTACGCTTGAACACAAGTGGTAGCTGGCCAGATTTAAACAACGTGTGTGACGGATATACAGGGAAACATGAACATTGTCATATTTGATTATTTATTCTTCTTTTACCTTTCTTCTTAAAACACAGACATTAAATGTAATATGAAAAATGTCATTCGTTTATGAAATGTATATACGTTGTATATGGTGTTTTTGAAGGCATACACTTTAATTCTTAAAAGTAGTATTCTAGAACCAAGAAATAGATAACTTATAAATATTTTTATTCCATGTCCAAATTTGTATGTATTAGATGAATAGCACTTAGACCAAAGCACAGGCCATAGAGCACATGAATATATTTGACTAAATGTTTTGTACCCATACAATAGACTTTTCTTTTCGAAGTCTCTATTCTGTCTGTTAGTCTTTCTTTGAAACATATCTGTCCTCTTTTCTGCCTGTTTCCGTCTTCTTTGTTTGGATGTGTATTTGTTTGTTTCTGTATGTCTCTGCTTGTCCCATCAATCATTTGGCCCTATAAATACACATCACCCTATAAATAGTTTTGATCCTATAAACACCAGACATTCCCATGTTAAATTCCCATTGACACTATATTGCAAACCAACTATTTTTACGAGGCACATTTACCCCAGGTCGCCCCCATTTACTACTTTGATATCTACCTGTACAGAAGTTATCTGAATATGATATTTTACATATAGATATTTTTCTCGTGACACTTGTAAAGTGGGGAGTCTTTGCAAGTGTCGTAAACTAAAGTCACATATCTCTGTATATTTTGTAAACATTTCTACTTTAGATAATGTGAAGTATTACAAGTCATTGTCACAACAAGAGGTAGCACATAGGGGGTTGGATAATTGTTGTGTAGATACATCCTGTCAACTTCACAACGCATTTGCCGTGTCTTGTAATTTGGTCTTAGTAAAGATCATCATTGTTGGTGAAACAACAGTGGTAACATCAGGAGGAGACATCGTCGCTGCTGTCGAAAATGAGTAGTTCTGTTAAAACTGGATTTAGTATTTTAAAAAAATATATCAAATGAGGAAACAGGAGTGTTAAATCAGGGTTGGTAGATATCGTGGTCAACGACAAAGTAGAAGTGACAGAGAGAAGGAGACATCGTTGCCGAGCATCGTGGTTTTCTGGAGTACGTACGTGTCCGAACGACACAGTACCGTCTCTAGCTTTCTTGATGACACCAACTGTCTCTTGTTTTTTTTTTTTCTTGCAACTTTTTTCTTTCGTGGTAGGGCTTGAATCGAAGGGTCGTCAAGATGCATGATGTGTTTAAGACGCACCATTGTTGTTTGCATAAGTTAGCCAGGGGTTCCTATCTGTTCGGCTTTCACTTGCCCTTGTGATATATACCAAGTCATTGCAACAACATGAGGCAGACAGGGGTATATATAGAGAGAGAATAAACTTGGTTAATCATTTCTGAATCAGCAATCGAGATGAAACGATCACACGATTTCAGTGAGAGAGAAAAAAGGTAAGAGGCAGCGACATGACGTATCGCCTCACACACGAAAAGAAGTGTTCACTCAAATCGAAGATATGAGCGAACCCGAACCAGCACCTTCCACATCTGCGACGACACCGAGAGAGCCTATTCCAAACCAAAGTCCACCAGTATCACCCGAAAAGTATTACCACATTCGAAAGACGGAAAAACACTCCTCTAGAAAATTTAGAACCACAGCCTTCACGTACACGGTGAAGTTTATAGATTTCAAGTCAGACGTACCGCTAGAGAAAACAGAAGGGTTCATCACCGATTTATGGTATTCTTTGTTAACCACACTGAAACGATGATGCCAATGCAAAGAGGACGATGGCTTGAGACTCTCCATTTATCACGACAGAGTTTATCAGTCCAGCAGAAAAACACCTTCCAAAGTCATCGGCAAGATTCAACACGTTCACCAATCCAACGACAAGTTTCACCTTACCGATGGAAAAGCAACACTGTACATGACCCACGTTCCTCTTTCCAAAGGGAACAGACAACGCACAAAAAGTGTTATTGGTGGACGAACCTCGCAGCATCATTCAAATTAATAACACTCAAGACAAGATGTGTTTAGCCCGTGCGATCGTGGTGGGACGAACGTATACCGACAAGAACGACACCGCAGAATGGAAAAGAGCCTGGGAGAATATTTGCCAATCGGACGGAGCCAAACAACGACGTGAAGCAGAACTTCTGTTACAGCAAGCGGGGCTATCCAAAAGCACACCCCTGTGGCACTCATGAAATGAAAAAAAATTGCATGACGTCTTGGCTCCACGATACACGTTGAAAGTGCACCCTCAAGAAATAAGTGGAAAACTGTTGTTTCGAGGCAACGATTTCAAAGACGGAAAATACATGCATGTCTATCATCACGATGAACATTTCGATGCCATTACCAGTATCACAGGATTCCTGGGATACAGTTATTACTAAGCAAATGTGACTATGGCTATAACAATCGAGAGCAACACAACATTGTGGATGAAAATTTAAGGGATGTTTGGCGTCTAAACCATGTCTTGACGAAGGAAAACGAGCGCATTGCCCTGCTTTTCAGCAAACATTTGTCAGCCCTACATGTTACCAACGACATCTGAAGACGCGAGGTTCACAGAAGAAAATTGCTTGTCAACTGTTGAGATTGTGCCCTACATGTGAACAAGTCATATGTACCAAGGCGCACATATGTTCAGGAAAGAAACGAGGTCCTATTTGTCCCCAAATTGTGGACTTGGAACATGAATTCTACATTCAATGATACCAAACTAAACAGTAGGAGGAGGAAGATGACAAAAAGAAAGGGAATTTCATCTTTTTCGATTTCGACGGGATGCAAGAGACCGGCATTCACATTCCTAATTTCTGCGTGGCTCGTCGAGCGTGCGAGACGTGCATCCAAGAACCTATCTTTAGTCATTCCCCTAGCTGCAGAAAGATTCCCGGAGGGCGTGAAAACATCTTTCGGGGACCTAACACGCTGGCAGATTTCGCCCGATGGATCTTAGACCCTATCAACGAGACGTCGTGTCAAGAGGACATTGAACGTTACGGAGATTGTCATCGCTATGCCACAGTGATGGCTCACAATTTCTCGGGGTACGATAGACAATTTCCTCTAAAATACTACACGGGACAAAGCACTGAACGTCCTAAAGTTACCTTGAACGGTGCCAAACACATTTTCATGGAACTGGGACAAGTGCAGTTTAAAGATTTGATGCGTTACCTGGCCATGCCGTTGAGCCGAATGCCTAAAACGTTTGGAATTACAAAAATGGTCAAAGGCTATTTTCTGCAAGTTGTCAATACCGAAGCCAATCAATACGCTATCCTGTCACATTTTCCTCATGCTCACTACTACAACCCCGACAACATGCGTTCCGAACAACGAGAAGCTTTCTACGCTTGGTACCAAACTCACGCCTCGAACCCCTTCGATTTTCAGGAAGAAATGTTAAATTATTGTGGATCCGACGTGGACATTTTACGGCGATGCTGTGGAAAATTTCGATAATTATTCATGGAGCACGGAGGGATCGCCCCCTTGAAAAAAAGCCTCACTATTGCCAAAGTGTGTTCCTTTGTGTACCTCCAACTATTCATGCACGAGAAGACCCTGGTTATCATTATCTGTCAAACTACCAACTTTTTCAAATGCCGTTACTCGTTCAAAGCTCTGAGCTGGTTGCATTACTTGTGCGACAAGGAAAACAAATGGATCCAACATGATCGAAACCTAGAAGGTAAAAAGACCATTGGAATACATTCGGCGGATGGTTGGGACTTAGAAAATCGTAATATCGTGTACGAGTTTAACATATGCTTATTTCACGGATGTCCGATCTGCTACCCTCAACGTGACACTAAAAGTCAGTTTTACAACGTACCATGGACGACTTGTACAAGGTAACTTGTCAACGGCACTTGAAGTTAGAACAGCATGTATACCAAGTCGTTGAAATGTGGGAACACGAGCACGATCACTGTCTGAAAACCGATACCAAGTTTAAACGCATCATGGAAAGTTACAAGCTGGTGGACCCTCTGGGACCACGAGACAGTTTGTATGGAAGGTGAGAGAATGCCACAGGTTTGCTGTACCACACCGACGAGGAGAAAGGAGAAGAAATCAAATACCTGGACGTATGTTCACTGTATCCTTACATGTGCAAATATTGCCACTTTTCTGCACATCAACCACAATTGTTGACGGAACACATCGACCTGGTAAAGATTCGACAATACGAAGGATCAATTAAATGCAAAGTCTTGCTTCCCACCGACTTGAACCATCCCGTTTTACCTTACCATAGCCGAAGAAAACTGATATTTCCTTTGTGCCGTACTTGTGCCGAAACTTGTAACTAAGACCAACCTTGTCATCGCACTCTGGAAGAACGCGCATTAATGGAAATGTGGGTCATCGAGCAGCAGAGGGGGTGAACAGATCATTTTGCTTGAGACATTATTTTATAAAAAAATAAGGTTCCTACGAAGGCTGAAAAAATAAGGTCAGTGACGTTAAACCACAACCTCTAACTTAGCTTATCTCGTTACTTTATCTCTGACTAGCGTTTTTATTTGTTTCGTTTACGCGTTGGTCACTCAACGTTGGTCGTTCACCCCCTCTGCTGCTATAATTAACCAAACATTTTATCCAAACCTATACGATATCTAGATCTTGGGTCATGTAAATATATTGCTATAAATCCGAACGGAACAGCTTGTGCTTTTGAAAAGAAGTTTCTAAACTTAATTATGTCCATGTCCCCTGAACACCAAGTATAATAAATATTTTGTAAAGTATAATTATCTACTCCATTGAACACAATTAAGATATTGCAATTATCTCTGATTACTTTAGGAATTTGTGTGTATTTCTGAGTTAAATAAATAACGTCTGTATTTTTTGTGACGGCCTTGCGAAACTATCCGAGCTGGATTGGATTGTTTATCCAGCATTACATCATCGTACACTACGAGATTATTGATACATCCATCAAGATCATCTATGGATGGAGCTTCATCGATATCGGTAATAAAATCAACAGCATCATTATCAGGACACGTCAGCGACTTTGAGTTTTCATTAAAATCTTTAAGAACTTCGTAACATCGTTGATCATCTACAGATGGTGCTACTAAATATAATTTATCCCACTTGAGCCATCGCATTATCAGATTAAGTAATAATTGTGTTTTACCAGACCCAGATGGGCCAAGTATAATTGCTCTGATAGAATTTGGTAGCGCTGGATGAAGTTTGATTGGCTCTTGTTTTCGTGTCGCTGAGAATTCAATTATATCCATAATAATAAATAATATGGATTTATATTGTGTTCGATGTACAGAGCATACGTCCACCAGTGGATTAACGACAATAATAACAAAAAATAACAGGCGCGCACTTACAGGTAGGTGTGTGAAATGTGGTACAAAAAAATACAAATTTATTTCATTAAAGACAGGTGGAGATATCGCTGCTTCGTTAGGTAAATTACCAGGAGCTCCATGGGCAAAGTATCCTGGTGAGAAACAATTGCCTGGATATAATTATTGTGGTCCTGGAACTCGTCTCGATATCCGACTCGATAACCGAGATCAACCAAAACCTGGAGAATATCCAATAAACGCAATTGATCAAGCGTGTCACATTCACGATGTCGTGTATAAAAGTAAGGATTTACAACAACGACACCTTGCAGATGTGAAGTTGATTCATGCGTTAAATTCTATACATGATAAATCTCTCAGAGAGAAACTTGCTAGCTTTCTGATAAAAGCTGGTATGAAAGGTAAAATAATGTTAGGGGCTGGTAATTAATCAATTGATTATTATAATGGAATCTGTTTATTATAGCCCAAGAGGATACTGGAGAGGTAAAGCAGCGATTAGTAAACTTGCTGAAGCAGCAAAAGTTTCACGTGATGTCGCTGCAGCGTGATTAGCACGACAGGCAATATGGCAAATTTATCTACCACCACCTAAAAAAATTCAGTATGCACATTTTGATGTTAGTACCCCTAATGAAGTTCATCAAGCAGATATTTTGTTTTTACCACACGATACCATTAAAATTGGTAGACGGCAATACACATACAGATACGCGTTAACCGTCGTTGACGTTGCGAGTAGATATAAAGAAGCAGAACCATTATCAACTAAAACAGCGACTGAAGTTGCATCTGCGTTTGAACGCATTTATCAACGAGGACCCTTGCGATGGCCACAACTGCTACAAGTTGATCGTGGCAAAGAATTTCGTGGTGCAGTATCATCGTTGATGAAGCGACATAACGCTAAAATCAGACGAGGACACACAGAAATTCACCGTGATCAGGCAATCGTTGAACGATTTAATCGAACGCTTGCTGAGCGGTTATTTGGATACCAATACGCGAGGGAAATATCTACCGACTTTAAGTCCATAGAGAGATCTCGTGAATGGGTTGCAAGGTTACCGACTGTGATAGCTGCTTTGAACAACGAAGTGACTCGTGCAACTTCTATGAAACCTTATAATGTGATCACAAAAAAATATATACCAATACAACGTAAATCATCCTCTCAACCACTACTAGGTAATGTTACCGTAAGATATTTATATGAACCTGGTGAACTTGAAGGAGGTAGAAAAAGAGCAACTGATCCTATCTGGAGTGTGACCACACACAAAATTTCTAGCGTGGTAAGGTCCACAGGTAGACCCGCAATCTACAGATTAGATTCAACTGCTCTTCAGCGTGGATTTGTACGCGAACAATTACAAATGATTCCTATAGGTACACAATTACCACCGCGTTCACTTTTATAAACTTGCAGAGGGTTGTCCAGCGCCTCGACGTCGATTACATTCAAGACAGGTCAGCATTACATTTTTGTGTGTGTGACCAAGATTACTATTAATTCTATCAACGGTAAATTGTCTGGGATTATTAGTCGAGTACTGCCACATCATATTACAGTTGCAACTTGCACAATGATTATTCTATTGTGCTTTTAGTGTTATAATAAATTCAACTTCGATATCAAAGTCGCGATTATTTTTTTTTTTTTTTGTTGTCACATTGCTTATAATTCGCTAATTTTTTATTGATATCGACAAAGTTGTCAGGAATTTCTTCGGTTATTACGCAATCCATGATAACCCGGCCCAGTTGAGATATTCTTCTGACTCGAGACACCGCAAGATAAACTAAATTTGACCACTCAATACGATCATCGACAATCCAAATATTTGTATCGGTAATAGTTAATCCATGTGACGAGTGAATCGTTATAGCGTATCCTAACGTCCACGGCGATTTATCCATGCTTAATGCGCTCTCAACAACATCAACAACAACTAAAACAATATCATTTAACACAAGATTTTGTATTCCACCACCAGGAATCTCAACATCAACATTCTGTCGTCGAGTATCTGCTGGGCGATAACACAAAGATACAAGTAGATTTGAAAATTTTTCGTTATGTAACGTAAATAATTGTTGTTGAAGTGTATCGCGAACTATTTTTCTACTTGCAACTATCAAATCTGCAGGTCTCCATAAAGTCCAAAAATCATTCATAGAAGTTTCTGGAATTACTTTACGCATTATCTCACACTGTATTTGATCTGGCTGTAATCTTATTAACTTTTTAAACTCTTTTAGTGATCCATCAATAGCTCTATGGTCATCAGTTATTTCTTCGTAATAATCTACAAATGTTTTCAGCCACTCATGTGGAGACGATCCAATGAAAGGTGGCGGTTGGCCATGATCGCCACACATTATCACAGCAGTATTCTTTAATAACAGCCAATCAAGAAATATTTGTAATACCTCTAGCGACACCGTGCATATCTCGTCCCAGATAATAATTTTAGGAATGTATTTCTCACCCATCCGCGATGGAGTCCATGCGTCTCCGCACCATCTAAAGAAACTATGATATGTACACGATTTTACTCCTCGTTCTTTTATTTCCCTGTCGAGTTTATGTGTCGGTGTCAAAACAATCATATCAGAACATTTACTAAATAATTTACTCGCGCGTGTTGTTTTACCTGAACCACCACACCCATTAAGATAAACGGTTTTATGTCTAGCTACAGGATCATATACAGATGGTGCCGATGACATCCTTGATAGCTGATTATTTTTGTAATATATTCTCCCAATTTCAACATCGGCGGATTCAGAATAACTGATTATATCCTCATGTTTTATTCTCCATTCGCCCCATGATGCATGATCGTTAATATGTAATTGTTTTAACGAATCCGCATATTTTTTATTTATATAAAATGAATCTGTCGCGACTCTGACTGCGTAACGAGGAAATCTGTTTATCATAGATAATAGATTTATCGAAACATACGCTAGCATTGAAGATCTTAAATGAGTAAACTGCGGTGACTCGCCATCAGCATAGCTCACAATTGTACCTAATTTTGTTCCGTCTGATAAATAAGCATTACTTCGACTTATAAATGTGTTTTTCTCCGTTGTATCAGCGATTACAAAATCGAGTTCAGCATCGTCCATGATTAATCTTCTACACGCTCGTTTATGATCATATGATCCTCCTTGCGTAAATTTACCGATTATTTTTCTGCCGAGATCTTTTGCAAATTTCTCATCACGCTCTCTCCTGTATTCACTAAAAATATCATCTTCAGGATTAGGAAAATCTCTTTCAACATCATTAAACACATCCGGTTCTGGCAACCAGACTTGTTTCTGCACGTGGTATGATATAATTGCTTCACTTACGCATAACGACATTAAAATTACAGCATCAAGCATATACTTCATTAGTACTATTGGAGCACAACATCGCTCTGAAAAATGTTTTCCAAACTACGCATAAACAATCGGATGGAGATCCTCGTAAAACTCGAACGACTCTATACAAGCAAATCCGGTTACGTCAGCAGGTAAAGGTCCGTTTATCGCTACTCTGGTCATCTCGTGTGTCGGATGTCCAAATCTCTTAAAGTATTCAGAACACTCTCCGTATCCAAGTAAACTTCCAGGATAACACGCTACCATATCAACTGAGATAACGTCATTATAATCATATTTAGTATTCACCAATCCACCGTGTCCGTATTCGATATAACTTTTCTGGACATCTTCAAGAAATTCCAATCGTGTCGGTTTCCATGAATTTTTCTCCTGAGGGTAGTGAGCAGCAACTGATGGAACGGTAAAACAGTTATTAAGTAATTGTTCAACCTTAATATCATCAGATGTGTATTCATGCCAAAGGCGTTGTGCAAGATTTTTCATTTTCCCATGGAGAGATTCTGTACGATAAATATCACCATTAGATCGTACAAACTGATCATGATAATCATATTCCGAACTCTGAAACAGCCACACAGATACAGGGTCAATTTTACTGATATTTCTGATATAATCGAATACATGAACATTATAAAATTTAAACGTTCTGTCTCGTGGAAATATTGTTACCGCCACGGTCCATGCATATGCGTTATGATCAATAATATCTATAGAAGCTCCTCTTGATTTATATTTCGATTTGTACAAATCTCTCCGGTTAACGTCTTCACCGTTATTGGGAATTTTAATTTCTTTCCCAGCTCAGCAACGTCGCTAATGGACGTTCCGGTATCTTTAACTGTTTATGCCCCCGTGTTTATTTTTTTGGCGTCTTAAATCCGTTAAGCCGTTTCCGCGTATCGCGTTTGTGAAGTGTTCTGTAACCCGTTCAGCTACGCAATTTATTGTTGACAATTTCATGGGTTTGAGATCCCTAACGTCAGGTCTATTATTTAACGGGTATAGCGCGTATACAACCGCAGTCACAGGGTATGATCGCTCGTAATATGGTTTGTCAATACCAGTAAGTATTCCTGGTCTGGAGTTTTTACTAAGAACAATATTATCTCCTGACCTATGGACAGAATCACGTTTGTCACGAATAATCCAGGTGTCATCGCCTGTCTTTACAATAAATTTTATTAAAATAAAATATTTCTGAACAAGGTAGTCAATTATATCTTTTCTTTGTTTGTCATTCATCACATTAACAGTATTTCTAATTCTGAATGTCGACCACTCATGAGCCGCACCATCGTCGCGAAATTCCTTTTTGGCCTCACGGATAAGTTTTGTTATATCTTTATTCGTTAAAGCTAGATCTTGCATCGAAAAACTAAATTTGTGTTTCGGCAGTCTCTCAAGATCAAATCTAGCCCCAGAATGTTCAATCGCGGATAATTCCTGCATTATTATAATTAGGACAAATATATATTTAAATTTAATTTTAATCTTTTGTATATGATTCAAACAAAGAATCGATGCCATTGGCTTATGATCGGATATACTTCTCCTTGTAACAAAGCATGCGTAAACGAATTCTGCGGCTTTCATATGCAATGCGTTAGACAGGGCAGTTTCGGATCAAAACCGTGTATGCGGTGTGGTGTTGGAGTCAGAGGAAATACTCAATTGTGTGCGCAATGTGGTGGTAAAAAATACAGAGAGCTAAAACGATATTACGATTAAAAAAAATACATCTTGTGAATCTCCTATAAAGACCGAAGAAGATTATCTCGCTAGATTTTCAAAATAATGATTTAAACAAATAATATTAGTATATAAATGGAGCTAAATGAGTTTGTGAAGCATCCAATAATCACCAATTATGAAGCATCTCGTGAAGGTGTAATTAGGAACTGCAGATTTAAGAAACCAGTGGGTAGTGTTATTAATACTGGTTATCTTAGATTTAATACCAATGGAAATAAAAATTATTTATCACATAGGTTCGTGTTCGAGTGTTATTTTGGAATCATTAAAGATGGATACGTAATAGATCACATTAGTGGTAATAAACTTGATAACTCGATTGATAACTTGCAAGCTATTACACAGAGTCAAAATTCTGCACGTGGAAATACAGGGAGGTGTACAATATTCGGAAAGAGAGCTATTAAAGCCATAAATGCAGAGACTGGTGAAGAAATTATATTTAAATCAATTAATTCTGCTGGTAAATACTTTAACATAGCATCACGTTGAGTAAAATACGTGGCAGATAATATCAGGAGATCTACCTTTTCAATGAGGTTTGGACAAAAAATCAGGTTCCAATATGTTAGTCTACCAGAACCTTCTTCATGAACCAATATCTCTTTCTTTCCTCTTTTTTGCTTTCATAGTTTGTTTTATGTAGATGTTTTTTTCATGATGTATAATGTTCTTATGGTATCAGATAATGAAGCGAGACAACTCCGTCAAGCATAATAGTAAATATCGTAGTTGTCGTACTTGTTGTACTAATGATATTGCGAGTTTGGGTCAGAACACACACTGTTTTGAGTAAGTATCGATATATATTTCAATAGTACACAGAACACATTTTCTGATTGTCCAAACTTCGACTGTAAAAACATTTCAATGAATTTAGTTATACATATAAATCTCAACAGTATCGCAAATAAAAACCGCCTTTATAAATATTTAATTTTTCTTTCTTTTTTTATTTTGTTGATTTTGTTCGGAAATCTCGTTTTTTGTTGTCTTTTTTGTTCGAAAATCTCGTTTTTTGCATGAGAAATGACCAAAAATCAATGAAATTCGGCTAGATTTTGTAGCGCTGGTAGAGTAAAACCCCCAGAGATTCTCTAATTGATTTTGATCATTTTTCAACTTTATAGAAATCTTTGGCTAAAATATCACTATATTTTGCTAAAATGAAGTGATTTTTGAGCAAAATGTCTTATTTTTTATCAGTTTTTAGTGAGTTATTGTCAAATTTATCGAAAAATCATCAAAATCAATTAGAGAATCGCTGGAGGTTTGACCCTACAACAATTGAGAGTTTTCAATAATTTCATCGTTGTATAAATAATGATGCTATTATGCACCTTATTCTATGAACCATGTAAAATCTCAATAATATTTATATTTTCTACGTTGTTATGAAACGCCTTGCGACCCGGCAGTGAATTGTACATGAGGTTAATTTTAGAAATGAGCTGTCATTGCGTGTTTGTATAGCTTATCGATTATTTTAGTATCCTTGGCAACGTCTGATTAATACAGACTTTTAGCTGTGGGTTTTGTGTAATGCAGTTTCAAGCACTTGGAAACTGAAAGTAAATTCACGTTTTACAATAAATTCTGATTTTATTAAGAAATGCATAATACATTTACAATAAATTCTGATTTTATTCTGTATACTTTAAGTACATTACGCTCTAACTATATACTAATATTTTCATTATGTATACATATGAAGTTCGGTGGCCGATTGCTAACGCGCTGGATTTTCGTGCACGAGGTCCGTGGTTTGATTCTCGTGACCGGCAAACTGTCGGGCGAAAGGCGATTTGATGCCAAAATTTGTTATTTATTGGGCGTAGCCAGCCCGTCTACTGCTTCAATAGAACATTTGTGCACTTCTCCCACCATGTCACTTGGTGGGTGCAATTTTGCACTCCCTGGGTGATTATGATGGGGGGGAGTGTGCAAAAATTTCTATTGAACGTAGAGAAGGCACGTAGTATTGTCCTAAGATAAGTTTATATGTAACTGTGTTGTCCCTATAAATATATGTTAATACGTTACTGTAAATATGTTAATACGTTACTGTAAATATGTTAATACATTACTGTAAATATGTTAATACATTACTGTAAATATGTTAATACGTTACTGTAAGTACGTTACTGTAAATATGCTTGATTTAAGGGGTTACATAAAATCGCAATGCCTAGAGAGCCCTCTGAATTTCTAATATTTTGTTTCGATTAGGAATTCGCTGGGGGTGTGTCTATGCGAATGCGTCCATAAGATAAGTTTATATAAACCTCTGAACTTGCTAGGATGACAACCTAGGGGTTTCACATGGGGTTGCATAAAACTGTGCTGTAAATATGCTTGCTGTAAATACGTTACTGTAATTAAGATTCTGTGTTTTGTCCTTAATTAAGATATAATCATATGTATATAATCATCTTCATGTGTATATAATCATATGTATATAATCATGTGTATATAATCATATGTATATAATCATGTGTATATAATCATCCTGACACAGTCCTTAGGGACTATTATTTTTATTTTATTTTCATATTAAACAAACACTAATAATATAATGAATTCTGAAAATATTAATGTTATTATTTCTGCGATTAAAATATTACAACATAACGGTGTAAATATATCTGATAATCTTAATCCTGAAAAAAATTCTGTCTGACTTTGAATCGTTAGAACAACGGAAATTAGAAAACAGGTACACTTTACCATCTGATTATAAATTCATGAAGTTTATCCAGCAGGCAATGTTACAGTCGCTGGCAGCAGTTACAGATAATCAGGTAAAGCTGTTTGTACCTCTCTCAAACGCTATTGACAAAATTAAGTTAGAATTATCTCATGAATACGAACAGAAAAAGATTGTAAACCTTCGTATAAGACAGTTGAGAGAGCATTGTGAAAGTGAAGGTGGAGTTAATGTGATAATGGCTAAACAAAATCCCGGGTAAGTATACAGGTTATTTACTTATAATAATTACGATTTAACCCAGTAAAAAAAACTATTCTGATCCGATTCGGATATTTTTTGTGTTTTACGATGACGCATTGTGATGAAACGCTCTATGATCTCACATACAGATTAATACTTAAAACTTCATTCTGTAAATCCAAAATACGTCCTATTTGGTCTGTAAGTTTGAAATGTATCCTTGACAATAACGGATTATGTACACGTAGATAAACGGGGTTAATTGGTTCAGATACAATTAAATACCCGGGGGGTGCTTGAGGCGTAAATGTATATAATATATAACCTTGCTGGGCCTGGCTAGAATTTGAAAGATCTACTTGATAGCTGTCATCAATTACATCACATACTAGATTGACCGCGATCGTTGATGTTATATTAACAATACCAGGCGAGATATGACGGCCTCCACCGTATGGATCATTATTATATTTAAAAATAACCGGTGGTGGGGCTATTTTTTTCCACGCTGCAAATACTTTAGGGAAATATTCATCAATGACATCGTTGAGTTGTTTTTTATTTCAACGTTATTTAAATCTGGTATTATAAATGTTTGTAAATCTTTTTCTGTTATTTCGTAATGATCAAGAAATAATTGCTTAAGTTTTTTATCTGAGAAAATATTTCCATTGACTTCAGTCGCAGAGTTTATAATACTTCGATTAGCGATGTATAAATCAAATAAGATCCCATTTAAATGTTTTATTGTTTCAATTATCTGATTTTTTACACCATCGTCATAATGTTGAGATAATGAAATAAATAAATTTGTTAAATCATTAAGTATTTTATCGTATTCAGGCCTAAGAAGATCTAAAACCGTTTTAAAAAATTTTTCATCAACAATATCTCTAGTAGTCTGCGTCCTGGCGTCTACGATGATAATATTAAAGGGTGATATAGCTATCTTGGGGATCCTTTTACCGTCAAAATCGGTAAAGTAATGTTCA
This sequence comes from Megalonaias nervosa, assembly GCA_016617855.1. NCBI lineage: Eukaryota > Metazoa > Mollusca > Bivalvia > Unionida > Unionidae > Megalonaias > Megalonaias nervosa. The sequence continues at coordinate 64,147 of JAECUM010003949.1, read as the reverse complement.
TTGTTGTAATGATCTAATTCAGATCCTATACGGATCCATGGATGTTTATTTCGATATTCTGGATCTTTAATGAATCTTTTTTCGCTTGTTTTAAATTCATTTTTGGTTGGTTCTGGAATTCCATCTGACTTTTGGTCTGGAGGAACATCAGGCCATCCTAACACAGATCTGATGGAACTTTGATAAATATCTACAACATAATGAGGGGAATTTATTTCAATCGCCGCTAATAATGTTGGTTCGTAAACAGTGATTGCTATTTTGGATTCTTTTCCTGTGATAGATTTAATTCTGCGTTGGAACTCATCATTAATCTGTTCTATTTGATAATTGCCCGTTGAAATTCCAACAACTTGCCAATCAGGAGTTCCATCAGGTTTATTCTTATTCGCAAATACCAGTGAATTATTTGGTGGTAGTCCACCAAACGATTTTGACCTGATATTTGGCCAGCTATGATAAACTCGTAATTGCGCTAATGCTATTTCACTTGCTGGAATTACAGTTGGAAAGTTAACGCTAAATTCAGGATTCGTCGAACTTAATGATATCATAGTAGTTTTTGACGGCGTTGTATTAGTGACGATCTTCTGTAATAGTTCCAACGTCGACATTATTAAAATACTCCGTTATTTAATAGAACGCCATCTCATGAATTCAACCTTCAGTCGCACCAGTTACTTTATCACTAGAATCGCTAGAGAAGGCGTTGCGTTCCACTTTAAATGCTTCATCGTAGGTTTTCATTATCGTTACGAACTCCTCATCAGATATTTTACCATCTCTGAGATACGCAGAAAGATACGATGATAGTTTAGAATAAGATGTTGTTGCTGTGTGTAGTTTTGTTATATACTCTTGTAATTTATCATTTGTACACGTAGATATCTTTTTAGCGATAATATTAAGAATGCCTGCGCATGTTGTTGCCGTTGAAACGACGATTGTTACAACTGCAGGTGCTGTCATTGTTATTGTTGATAATAATAATCCGGTTCCAGCAATAACAGCGGAAACTGAGTAAACAATTATATCAATAACAACCATACGTCTGCGATATTTTTTACTTTTACTGTATAATCGTCGATGATATTTTTTAGTTTGGTTTGACACTCACATACTTGAGCGTATCTGTGACTTTGAACGTCGATAAATGAATCCGTCACTCGATTCATTATACTAACAACGTCATTTAATTAAGTTTCAGCTACGAATTCTAGGCACCACCAGTAACATCTCGGGGGCATTTCCGTTGATGTTAACGTAAACGTTTCTTTGATGTCCTTGGTTAGCATCACCAGCAGAGGATTATGATATACATTCGGTGATAATGAAGTGGCCGCAGTAATTTCCAAACTGTACAGAGATAGCCTGTATAACCCATTTACTTCTGCTGTGTGTTCGAGAGTGTTATCGCGCGGTGTCCACGTTGATGATCCTGATGCTACCGTGTACACGATATTTTCAATTTGTCCGTGTGGAATTTTACTCAGATTAGTTTTTTGAACAATAATAGGTATTCCGTTAATAATGTCGTTGAGTTTCATGTTAATTTCGGAGAGTTTGATATCAACAGTTGGTGGAGTTCCAAAAAAATCATGAATAGATCTGTTTATGTTTCTACGAAAATTTAAGAAAGTTTGCACGTGATTAGTAAAATTAGTATTGAGTGTAGTCATTTCATTATTGAGCGTAGCTATAGGGATTTCCTTATCGTCTACATATTTCATCGTTGCAGCGTCGAAATCTGATTCTGGTGTTCTAAGATTATTAATACCATTATTATTCATATTGAGAAATGCACGCATTATACCACCATTGACTAATACGTACTTAGATTCTTGATCATCGACGTATTTTTTTGTTGCTGCATCTGTATCTGCGGTTGGGTTTCCAAGGTCTATAATTTTATTTCGGTTCATGATAATGTAACCCGTGAATGAATCACCAGCTCGCTTAATAAAATCGTTAACTGACTTACCGGAATCTTGTATTTTACCTTGATCAAAAAAAATGACGATATTATTAATAACCGCGGTGGGAATTCGTATAAGAACATCTAACAGTTGTATATTACTCGTTTTTAATCGTCCTTGTTTATCCTGAAAAACAACGACTTCATTTTGATCCACACTTGTGATATTTAATAAATCATCGATTTCATTTCTGAGCTGATCAAGAGTTGCGTATTTAGATAAATCGACTTGCTGCTGAGCTTTGCGAGAAGATCTTCCATAAATATCTACCATTATATTTACTGATATCTGTTTAAGTGTGACAACGTGGTATATTCATGCACGACTTTATGAGGTGGTGTTGTTGAGTTTGATACAGCATCAAGTACAGCGAGTACTTCTCGACCGCATATCGGTGGATCCGTTATTTTTTGTGTTGGTAATGTTGAATACCAAATTTTAGAACACATCGAATTCTGAGCAGTACTTACATACTTTAAAAATTCTTTTGGTGGTGCCAGTCCATACAACTCAAAATAAATAATTCCACGTGGATCAATTGCATACGCCACCCAATGAGTGCCTGAACCAGAGTTTTTATCGAGATTAATAATACCAGTTTCATGTTGCATTGCAACGGTAGGTAATTGATCACGCATAAAAACTCCTCTAAAGTTTTTTATATTCAGTTGCTTAGCGGCATTAAGTAAATCAAAATTGGACATAGAGAAAATCATCTAATTCGATGACGAAGTTACCGGGGCAGTCTTAGACCTTTTCCATACCACGAATGTGAGGTCCCTGGTAATCTTAGACCGCGACCGTATGCTGGGCCTGATAATCTTAGACGGCTCGGCTGTGGAACGTTTGGTGCTCTTAGACGTCTTCCGCGTTGTTTTGCCCGTGATCTTTTTTTAAGTTTTCTGCGTGCATAATTCCTTGACCCGTTGCTTTCTTTAACGCCATTCCAGCAGCGGTTCCAGCAGCGCCTAATGCAGCTGATTTTGCAACAGCTGGGGCTGCAGCGGCTATTATTGCTGGTAACGCGGCAAGAAGTGGAAATATACCACCCGTTTTAACGATGTCTTTAATGACACTCGCAGAAAGATTGAGTTTTATACCTTTATTTAATTTTTTTGCTTCATTGAAATGCCTATGCTGGCGTTCTGATAATGATAGCTTATTCGGACCACTCGCGATTTGTTCTCGCTTTAGTGATATTTTTGCCGCACAATTATTTTTTGATGATGATTGTAGCTTTTTAATCTGACCAGGAGTCAGACTGACATTAACTAGATGTGACATTTATAATTATTATGAGTGACCTAATTACATGTTTTCTATTGGGGCATCAATGACTCTCATTCGTCCACCAACACCTTCAAGTAACATCGATTTATCGCTAAGTATAACAGCGACAGCTCTGTAATTAGCAATAGCACCAACACCTCTGTCAACATGAGCTCGAAAATATATGTCAATGACTGACTGTCTGGTTAAATCTAAATGTTCCAGCGAAAAGTAATAAATCGGATATAATGTTGTAAAATCTAACTGTGATATTTGTAAACCAGAATCAATATTCTGATCACGTCCCATGAATGTCATTAATCGATGATATACACGTGCTACATGATTTTGACCAAAATTTAACAAAATATCTTCAGCTGGTTCTTGATGTCCGTTTATCCTTAAAGAAACCTCAGAAACACTGAGTTGATCAAATATCAGTATGCTTCGATTTTGTGAGTTTATCCATGCAGCATTTTGAAGCGCAATAAATATAGGTCGCGGTGCATAAACACCTCGCTGAGAAGTTATTTGCCATGTGTAAAAACCATTAACATTACTCTGCACAGCATCTGTGGTCATTGTCAACCATGATAACATCGATTTACCACCTTGACTCATAAAAGAAAGTAAATGTTCTTCTTCAAGTACTGTTGGAGTCATTACTGGCATCCATAATGAAAGTTTTGTCAGAATTACTTTACCTTCATCACCAATAGGTCGCCATATTGCATCATTATCAGTAGCTTTTCGCACAAGTGCAATTGTGTGTTTAGCTCCAAAACTAACTTTTCTAACATTTCTACAAAATCCAAATATATGTGATAATGGAATTGCACATGAAATCGCTCTTCTACTTCCTTGTAACATTGATCGACGTGCTGCAAATCCTAAGTTAAATTCTGGATTAGCACCATGAACCACCGGATTTACATCAACATCAGGGGCGCCGGCGAAGTTTCTTGGTCGTCTTATATCATATTGTCTGTTGTCAGGGTGGTCAGAAGTATCCTTTACAAACATCATTGATGGACCAGCTGATCTTCAATAATCATCACTACATCGCGCAAGACCAAGTATCGTCGTGGCAACATCAACATCATTATGGATTGTTTCAATATTTTTTCCATCAATCATGTATATAGCGCCCTCAAACAATGCCATGATGCCATTATCAACAAAACCAACTCTAACATCAGCGTTGTATTCAGTATTATCTGTTTTTATAATCTCACCTTCTACTTCAATAAATGCTTCAGCGGGTAAGAAATATCTGCTTGTATCTTGAACTTGCAACTCGATTCTTCCACGCTCGTCTGGTACACGTGCGACATAAGAATAATATTGATAATCGCGCACAGATTCATCTTTTAAAACTGGAGCGTCCATGTCAAACGCGGGATCAGATATACGCTTGAACGTCTTTATTATTATCGTCTTCGTCTAACACGAAGACCGCTTCCTGCTATCAGACTAGCGGTTATATTTTTTTCTTTTTCTAAACCAACATTAGTGTTGGTAGCCAACTCTGCTAGTTTCTGATTAGCAGCTTGATTTATTATTTTACTGGCATTTGCGGGCATCACTTCAGTGCTGGCCAGTTTCACTGGCTGAGGTTTTCGTGGTATTAATCGCGCTAGTCTATCCTTGATTGCTGAGAATCCTTTGCTAGCAACATCACCAACAGCGCAATACCTTTTTCAAAAACAACATCAATAGCTTTCATTCCTAGTTGCTTTGCAAGCGGTATTGCTTTTGGGGCTATCCTTCTAAATAGACCATGAACAACATCTCCTAGTCCATCTCCGTAGGTCGTTTTGTATACTGGTAATCTTGAATTTATTACCCTGACCATGGTTGGTCTATGAGTATTGTGTATGATCATCTTATTATTAAGTGATTTTATCACTAATTGCATCTAATTACATACTCAGTCACTGTAATAATCATCGGCGATTTCATTAATGAGGGACCGATACACATTAATATCCATAACACCACCTGTAAATAATCGTTTACAAATATCAGCTGCTTCATTAATTATTTCTGGTGAATTATTGCCAGCTCGTTTTCCTCCAATGAGAATTTCTAGTCGATCAACATCAGCAAGGACGTTATTGGGACAAGTAATCAGGCCACTTCCTAAACCACTTCCAGTTGTGCCAGGATCTTGATATTCTTCCTCTGTTGTTCTAACTGGCTGTCGTTGTCGTGGTGATTGAAATAGTTTCATCATTTCTTGAAATTGTTGTTCTCATTGTTGTTCTCATTGTTGTGGTGATAGTAATTGTGGTTGCGGATAATCACGAAATAATTGTGGAAATTGTTGAACTTGTTCTCCAAATGTTTTTACTGGTTTCTGTAATTGTTTAGTTCTTTCGATATGCTCATGTACAATCTCATCAAATCTATTAAAACTCCTAATAGCTTCATTAGATCTGATTTCCGGAGTATCAGTAGCGATGCGATATACATCCCTAATCCAATTGGCAGAGCTTAATGATTTAACATATTCTGGTTTTACATATTTTTGTCTTTCATAATACCCATACGCGGCAGTATCAAATACTTGCTGTGGGTCCTTGATAGCAGCAATACCTTCAGGTATAAATTTATCCATTATCTTAATTCTGGTTTTTGGTGGTTTAGGTTGTGGTTGTGGTGGTGGTTGAGCTGCTTGAATTCGACCAGCAATATCAACAGGTAATGTTTCAAGAGCTCTTTGTGTTGCCTCAGTTGCTGTAACGATTTTCTTTGTTGGTTCGACAATCGGTTTAAATAATTGTTCTGCACCTTCTGCAAATTCCACCTGAGACTCCTGACGAGCTTGTAGCTGTTGTTCAACTAAATCACGGACGGGTAAATATTTTTTGATTGCCTGTAGTCGCTCTCGAGTTAATCTAGCTGAGTGTGGTTCTCCAATCATTATTGATAATATCTATAATGGCTGTTTAATTTACAGCAGCAGAGGGGGTGAACGACTAACGTTGAGTGACCAACGCGTAAACGAAACAAATAAAAACGCTAGTCAGAGATAAAGTAACGAGATAAGCTAAGTTAGAGGTTGTGGTTTAACGTCACTGACCTTATTTTTTCAGCCTTCGTAGGCACCTTATTTTTTTATAAAATAATGTCTCAAGCAAAATGGTCTTTTCACCCCCTCTGCTGCTCAGCGTGAAATTGTTTAAAAGCCTGGACCTGAGATACCAGTTGTTAGAAGTGTACGAAATTTACCACTTTCCCGAGATCAAACAGTACCACAAGGGTGACGAGACTCTGAAAGGCATTTTCACGGACTACGTGAATGCCTACTTGAAACTGACACAGGAAGCTAGCGGCTATCCTTCCAGGTGCGAAACTCCCGAAGACCAAGAGAAATTCAAAGAGAAATACTTTGGCCAGGAGGGCATCACTTTAGACCACATGGAGAAAAATGAAGGAAGGCGATCGTTTGCTAAAGTGATGTTGAATTGCCTGTGGGGAAAAATGGCACAACGACCGTCTTTACCCAAGACGGAGTATTTGACAGAACCTTTCCGTTACTTCCAGATGATTCACTACAAAACCAAATACATGAAACAAGTGGACGAAGCCTTACACCAATTAGGAAATGATCGCGTCCTGTATCTTGACACGGACAGTTGCATCTACATTCAACGTCCTGATGAGCATTGTTACCCTAAAATCGAAGGAGACCGTTAGGAGCCTGGACGGACGAGCACCCCGACGACTAAATTCTTCGTTTTGCTAGTGGCGGTCCTAACGAATACCGGGAGAAACAAGGCGAAGTGCACACCGAGTATAAAATGAAAGGATTGACTCTAAGTCATCGCACGAGTTAAATGGTGAACTTTAGCGTGCTGAAAGAGGCGTTGCGATCTGGAGAGGATGAAAACCTTAGAGTGACAACCTACGAACCGCAGAAGATTGTGCATTTACCCACACACCAAATCGTCAGTCGGCCCTTGGAAAAACTGTACCAAATAGTGTACCAGAAGCGAGCACGGCTTCCCAACCACTTCACTTACCATACGGACACACCAATATTTGCCAGCATATAAACGGGAAAACGTCCAAGACCGATACTTCATTATGACTTATAGTCAAGCGAGAAAGATGAATCCTTTCACACAGCAAGTATCAAGCGAGAGAAAACTCGAGTGTTATGCTGTGCCTCACGATCACATCCGCAATGCAGTACCAAATTTTTGTTGTTTATTTACTAATTCCATGGAAAACTATGTGCAACCAGTGCGACTTCCAGACTACAAGACTTTACCTTATGAACACGCCGATATCACCCAGCATAAAAAGGAACGACTTCCAAGAACGGCACTTCATTGCCAGGACAAACGCCGAGAAAGACGAATCACTCTACGTAGATGAAAAAGGAGAAGGAACAAATATCATTGACCTCTTTCACCACCATACCGTCACAGCAAAGTGCATCCAAGAAGGAAAAGGATTCAGTAAACCTAAAGGAGTATTTTAGCATCCGAATGACTCAGACAGCGACTTCGAGAAAATTTAGGACCTTCACAGTGATATTTAAAGACTTCGCGTCTGATGTTCCACCCGAGGAAGCAATAGGTTTCATTACGGACTTATTGGACTCACTTTTAGAGGAACTCAAACGTCAGTGCCAAGTCAGATATTGAGGTCGTTTGAGCCTCTCTATATATCACGACAGTTTGAACTCTCCTGTATGCCTCGGGTTTAGTACACCTGCAGAATTAACTTCTTCCAAACTATTAAGGGCTATTGAAGACGTGCCGACGATGCGAGAAAAATTTGACATCACTAATGGAAAGTGACCATTCATATGGCATTCGTTGTGCCTCCATGGGAAGAAGACAGTGACCGCCATTGATCTGCTTATCAATAAGTGTACCTAGCGCGATGGACATAACAACAGATCTACAAATCAAAGGGAGTACGTGATGGGAAACATCTACGCTGGGACACAAGTGGTAGCTGGCCAGATTTAAACAACGTGTGTGACGGAAGCACGAACCGTTTCCTATTTGATTGTTTGTTTCTTGTTTTAGCTTTTTCTTAAAAGTAACATTAGTTGTAGTATGAAAAAGCCATTCTTTATGAAATGTATATACGTAGTATATGGTTTTTTGGAAGGCATAAACTTTAATTTTTGAAGGTAGTTTTCTAGAACAAAGTGACACGGAATTGTATAAATCCCTTTGTTATTTATTAAATACATGTACTCGGGTTTCGTTTTTTTTAATTTCTGTGTACAACGGTGCCCGATGGTGATTTATATATATATATATATATATATATATATATATATATATATATATATATATATATATATATATATATATATATATATATATATTGTACAATATTTTGAAACAGAGAGTTCGGTTCGTCCTATGTCGCACGTGCGAAATGCTTTCGATGGGGAAAAACCGATATTCATCAAGTGCATAGATGATGTAGGGCTACATCGTCTGTGTATAAAGAACTCATCGTAAGTCAAAAACATTACACTACGGAAACGTCTTGTCAGTGAGCAGTCTACTTAAGGACTTTCAGATATCCAGCTGTAGAGGTATGCGAGTTATTTATTAATTTAGTATGTATATTATAGGTTACTATTGTACTACCACGTTTATTTTTGTATATTTTCTATGTAACTCCGGCTTGCATTTTATAATGCAATGCGTTTTATAATGCAAATATTCTGTATTCTTCTATGTGATTTAACAGAAGATCGATATTAGCAATAAAGTTGCATTTTATTAAGAAACGTTTAGTACCATAGGATTCTTATCGGAAACAGGTAGGTTCACTTCTGAACCTGTTTATTGCTTTGTAATGCTGTGCCGATATTGTAAGTTGTATAACTTACCGTATATAACATCATTACGTATATGCCCGTGTCATTCTTAGTACACGGTGTTAGATTTATTTTCAGCTGATCAGAGTTAACCGGGTAGCAGCAGTAGAGCTGACCATAAAGCTCACCATAGCAGCCGTAGAGCTGATTGAACTGCTGGTTGAGTAGCAGGTGCTCGAACGTTGCTGACCCGATTAGTGGGCGTTGATTGCCTGATTGACCAAATGATTGAATGGTGGTAGGTGATCACCTGTAAAGCTGACAGCTTGATTGACCAGGGCGACTGGTAGCCAAGTAATATAGTGACGGAATGTTGTGTGTAACTCAATACGTGTATTCTTTTAGCCGTGGGTTAATTTTGGTGTTTGTTATATCCAGTGTTTTGCGACTGTAAAGATATACTATATGATATCTTTCCCATTTTTACATCAATTTACTTAGAAAAAGTACATCAGTTTTCACTATTTGAGTGAATACGTAATCTTTTACTATATGAGTGAAGTACATCATTGTTACTACTTGAGTAAAACACATCATTCCTTTCGTCGTGTGAAGCTTCTGTGAATCATTAAACTTTGTCCTTGTACTATGTAAGGTCATTTACTTGTATTCACATTTATATTACATTATTAGGTTCGTGCGGATTGTGTTAATTCGTCCAGCATTTGGATCTTATACCCGCACGTATTAATCATATTTCTTTGTTTCTTTCGAGTCATTCATCAATAAACATTTGTATCAACCATCATTAGTGTTTCGTTATAAATCCGACCTCAACCCGGTTATCTTGTTAAACAAAGAAATAGATAACCTTCGAATACGTTTGTTCCATGTCCAAATTTGTATGTATTAAATAGATAGTGCTTAGACCAAAGCGCAGGCCATAGATCCCATGTATATATTTGAATAAATATTTTGCACCCATACAATAGACTTTTCTTTTTATTCTCTATTGTCTGTGAGTCTTTCTTTCGAACATCTCTCTCTTATGTTCCGTGTGTTTCCATCTTCTTTGTTTGGATGTGTATTTGTTTGTTTCTGTATGTCTGTTTGTCCCTATCAACCCTTTGTCCCTATAAATACATTTCACCCTATAAATAGTGTTGACCCTTTAAACCTCATGACCTCAACAATGTTTAATTCCCAATTGCCCCCCAGGTGACATTCCCATATTAAATTCCCATTGACCCTATCATGCAAACCACCTCTTTTAACATTGAAGTCCCATAGACCCCCAATCGCCGCCATATAATACTTATAAATCTAGTGACAAAAACCTGATATTAGTACAAGATTAAACATTGTAAATTATTCTCCACTTGTATGCTATATTTTTATTTCATATTGAACATGTTAGAGGCAAATATTTATCTAATTCATTGAATACTTGGAGCTGCTCAGCTAGGGGAAACTTTGAAGCGTATATATTTGTCATAACTTATTTCCTAATGAAAATAACAGCAAATAAATATGAACTAGTTATTAAACAACGTGGCTTAAACTTCCTGAATCTACTTACCTAGATGTTTGATTCATGTAAGCCACGCGAAACGTATATATTCAGACTAGGAAGAAAACTAGTTAACATATATTGTTTCCGAAACTATGTAATGAAAACACCCAATTACATATCCTGATATTGTTCCCAATCAATAGATGGACAGGGTTTTCTTTTTCTAAAAATTACAATATATTAAGTGGACGCATAAAACGATGTATCAGAATGATTAGGCAACGAAAAGGAGTATGAAGACATATCACTACTTCTTCGTACCTCTGTAGCAAAAGACTCAGCATCAATGATGTTTATACAGCTATCTGTTTTATCCATGTCTTCGTCCTCAGCCACGCTGGAGAAACTGTCATACATGGGTAGATTATGTTAATTTGTCTCCATCACACAGTGTAGATACCACCCATCTGTGTCCTTACTCAAGAGAAATAACTTATGTTTCCATAAGAAAAGGTAAATAACACTAATTTGTGTTATTCACAGAGTGTCAATGACAATAATGTGTGTCATTAACACGCGGTAAGTAAGAATCATTTAGGGATGGGGATATTGTTAACGCGAATAGTTTTAATAGAGTGGGTGTGGTATAGTCAATATTACGCACATCACAAAATAAGTGGAACATTATAAATTACTAACTTACACAGCTGTCATTTAAATATGCAGGAACAGTTTGTTTAGCGGAAAAGATATTTTTAAGGGGCTAAAACAGATCTTTTTGCATGTTATGTGCAGTATATCACAATATCGAGATAGAATTGATCTGTTGCAATGTAATTATTGTCTTACACGGAGACTATGCAAGATGCGACGAGCGTTAAATTGTGCATCTGCAATGAGCCTACTTTGTACTGCATGTAGTGAACATTACGATGCCATATGTAGGGACTGCCACATTGATCTACCCAGTTCCATGACTGACAGGCATATTACATGCATTCCTGTAACCCAATGACTATAAAGGTTTCTTACAGAGAGGACAGTTATGCTCGGTACTTTTAGTAGCAAAGAAAATTTGTAAATGTTCCTAAAACGTACTTTGAAACGACTTATTTGCTTATTTACATTTCACTCATATGAGCAGAAACTATGAAATTATTCCAGAGTGATCATTTTGAGGATTACCCTAATGTTTGTCATTAAAAATTGGTGTCATTATTATTATTATTATTATCACCAAAATACATGTGCAATTGTGTCATTGTCTTTATCATAAAGTCCTTACATATTGCTCGGTACAATATAGTCACAAGAGATAACAATGATATATACTTTTATTTTACATTTTAAAAATTACATTAATAGAGCGTTAGAATGTTCTTTCTAATCCGACCGTTTAGATAAATCTGACTATTTTATGCCTTGCACGTATTTTCAGTGAAATATCGGAGCACATTTTATCATATTCTACAGTCATATAATGTAATAAACGTATCACAGGTATATAGGAAACAACTCGTCCTTACATTAAAGACTGTTATTAATATAATTTATAAACGAATTATATTCATTTACATATGTTTCTAAGGTTTATATTGACAGTTTCGCTAACAAATGTCGAGAACTTTCCATTTATCTACACATAAAAGGTAGGAGTGAGACTCTAACAATAGAACTTGCATACATGTATAATGTAGGAGTGAAACTCAAACGATAGCACTCGTGCAGCAAATAAAAAGTAGGAGTAAGATTAAAAAATAGCACGTGCAATGCAGAATAGTCAGCAGGTCCCAGCTTAGAAAGGCAAATTCGTCGATAGTTTCTTTATTATTTATTTTTCAGTTTCTTATATGCAAGGGAAACATGTATGTTAAGCTTGATTTTGTTCAAAATCAAGTTCATTTTCTATGTGACCTTAATCATTCGTATTTTTGTTCTGTAAACAACTAATACATAGAGAATGGGTATGGGTTTACCATTAGGATTATTATATTTGTCTGAGAAAAGGACATTGTGTTTACCACAATTTATCTTGTAATTTTAACAAAGCGTCTATTTTGTAAACATTAGGAACCTTCTAGAAGGTTTTTTTTTTTCATTAGGTAATGGTTCTGTTTTAGAAAATGCTAATTGTGGCCTGAGGTCATGTAGAGGATTACATAATCTTGTTTTCTAGAAATTATTCATTCGTGATTCAAGATCTGAGCAGAACCAATTGTATTATTGCTGTGTGCATAAGTTCATTTGACCTGGAATTGTATTTATTCAAATTATTTCTTCACTGGAAATACAACGTGCCCATCAAAAATAACATTCTTGGAAATAGAGACTTGAATTTATAATGAAAAATCAAATAAGGATATATTCTTGGGTTGTATTATTGTGCTCCAAAACAAAAAAAGGACTGTTAGCAGATCACCATTACACCACAAACACATCAACACTCCCAGCGTTGGATTTAATTTGGATTTCCACTAACTATTATTCAGAACTTTAATCATCAGGACTTATGTCTGTAATTCTAGGATTATTTGGGATTTAAGTCGCAATACCTTAAGGTTGTTTTACATTTTCATTTTTTTATTTTGGGGAAATAAATTATTTGTTGAAGTTTACAAAGCTTAATGCTTCTCGCTCCTTTATATTGCTTGGTTTAAAACCAAAGAGCTGTAAATAAATATTGAGAATGCATCCATGGGATACGACTTTCTCTCAAATGTGTTAGAGAACTTTGTTTTTGAAGTTTCAGCTCACTTGGTTTAGCAATTTTCTAAGTCGCAACTATTATTTCACATTTTAGAAATCTTTAGTGAAACCATCACTCTTTTACAATATCATCTAAAGTAGAGAACTTTCTTTTGACTCCTACGTAGGAGGATTTGTTTTTTATAAATAGAATTACAGCTAAAAATGTTGGAATCAGAATGAAGACATGTTCAGTTTCAAATAGAAATCATGCAGACGCAAAGAAATAGGAAAAAGAGAGCAAGACGATGGCAGAAAGATAAAGAAGACAGGCTAATACGAACGAAAACGCAAAGAGAAAAGGAGGAACCAGAACCTCAATTTAGATTGAAAGAGTTAGAGCTGGCAAGTGGAAAGCACTCCCCACTTTACATGCAAATTCAGATTTTGATTTTATCAGAAATATCAAGTTAGTACCCCCTTTCAAGAGAAAGAAGTAGATCAATATTTTCTTCGTTTTGTCAAAATTGCTGAAATTTAGAAATGGTCGAGAGCACACTGGATTTATTATTACAAAATGTACTTATTGGCAAAATTCGTGATATTTACATTTCACTATCACTATACCAGAGTGCTGATTACGATGTTGTTATGTATTAGGAATGTTTATGAATTGGTACTTGTGGTATATCCCTAAGGGTCTAAGAATTAGAGAAATCAGCTGACCTGACCTATGCCGAATTTGCATGGGAAAGAAGCTAAACAATTTGATTGGAGGTGCTTAGCCAAGAAAGGTGATCAAGAACAAGAAAGCCTCTGACAAATCATATTACTTAAAGAGTTTAAGAATTGTGTCCATAACGACGTTAAGACTTCTCTTAATTAGCTTAATGTCAAACCTTTCGAACATTATGCTCGTACAGCTGACGAGTATTCCTTAGCTCATAAAGTTTATGTTGTCAGTAGGTTGTCCACTCAGCAATCTTCTGGTAAAATAAAAAACTATTTCAGCCTTATACAAGCACTTCCAAATCTTAAACTGCACAACTTTTAAGAATGAAGTATCTGATTAGATTGATCAGATATTCTGATCTCTTCCTACTTCCACCTATTGCAAGAAGAAACGGCACATTATCACTGATTGCTACAAATTGACAAAAGCAACAGAATTAAGATAGACCTATTCCAAATGCTCTTATTGCTGAGAGGTCAAAGTCAAGGTCATGTAAGAAAGCAATACATCTGTTGGGCCAAACAAACCCTATTTTGATTTCATTCTGGAGACTTTTGAACCATTCATTTCCATTTCACTTATGAGTGATTCTGCCAATCCTATCCCTATTAAGATTTTAAGGGACACATGAGCTTCTCAGATTTGTTTATTTTAAGGGACACATGAACTTTCTAGAGTTGTTTTATTATCAGGTACTGTACCTTCTTCTTTTTTCTAATGAGAGTATTCTTATTCAGGGAGCTGAGTGTGACTTCATTAATGTTCCTCTCCATTGTGTAAATTTGTAATCAGGCTTAGTCTCAGGACCCGTGAGAATCGGAACAGTGTCGTCTTCACCCACTGAGGGCGTTCATTTATAACTAGGCAATTTATATTCTAGATATAACTAAGATTTTATTTGTAAACATTAGTAACCTTATAGGAAGTTATTTTCCATTAGGTAATAGTTTTTGTTTAGAAAATTCTGATTGTGACCTGAGGTCAAGTGGATGACTATATAATGTTGTTTTTCTAGCAATTATTCATTCTTGTTTAAAAATCTAAGCATAATCAATTATATTATTGCTGTGTCCATATATCATTTGACTTGGAATTTTTTTATTCAAATTATTTTTCACCGGAAATACAATGTGCTCATCAAAAATAACATCACCACAAACATATCAGCACTTCCAACGTTGGATTTAATTTGGATTTCCACTAGCGTCTATTCAGAACTTTAATCATTAGAACATTTGTCTTTAAGTCTAGGATTATTTGGAATTTACATCGCATTACCGTAATGTTTTTCTTTCTCTTTGTATTATAAGGAAATACATTATTTGTTAAACTGTACAAAGCTTGTTGTTTCCCACTCCCTCCGATTATTTGTTTTAAGACCACAGAGACGTAATACAAAAGCACACATACTGTGTTACACACGTACGTACTCTCTCGTTATACTTACAACACGGTACATTCATTACACAACAAAATAAAAAAGACATACAGTAGATCGCCAAATAACGTAAAGTTCAGTAACGTTCAAGTGTGGTGGCTTTACATGTTACTATTTCGTTGAAATTAGTAATCGTGGTCGGTGTATAGATTGATAGAAGCGTTTCTTTTCAAGTCGAATCTTCAGCGGTTCGAATTCATTATATGCAGAACATAGGAAAGATTGGCACAGTATGTTGTAGACTCAAAAAAGCAGAGAGCTAAGTCCAACATGGTGGTGTTAAAGAAAATTGATATAGAATATGCGCCCTCCCCATCCCGCCCCGGAGGAGGAGGGGGCGGGACGCGGACGGGGAAAGAATTGTGGTGCAGTTCCGATATACACAACCAGGTCAAAATGATGAGACATAAATTTGCAAAAGTTAATGACGTTTTTAAAAATATGAATGAAATTAGACAAATATTTAAATTATCGCACTTGCTTGTGTTACTAAAACATTAGTAGCAAAAGATATAATGAAACTATTACTATTAAAATAAATCAAGGATGTAATCTTCAATAATAAATCAACCTACTCCGTATTAAGTCCGAAACAAGCCAAATATTTTTTATACGTTTCAAACCAGAAGAAAATTGATACGTAAGCATGAACAAAACTGAATAGACTTGGCCAAAAAAACAGATAGAGGCTCCTTTGGAATAAATTTAAATGAGTGTAGACGTTACAACGATTGCCGCAATAATAATTTGTATAATTTTTTTTTTTTTTTTCGGTACAGATAGACAATATGGACTTCTCATGAAGCAAATCTTTACCACAGACTTATGAACATAATGAAAGCAATTAAATTATTCATTTAACATGTGTTTGACTTGTTTCTTTCCCACTATTCGCTGTTAATATGATATGCTCATCAAGACGCATGTTGGACATAATCCAGATGATAACGCAAATGTCACCTCTAATAAAGACGAGAAATAGGGATCTTTAAGAAAGAACTTTATCAAGTATAGGTTTATGCTGGACGGAAAATATATAACAGAGAAAGGAACGATTAGAATTATAGACGTTTATTGATTTATGAGACATTCAGTATAGAAGCTAACTACAGATTTGAGTGATGAGAAATTTACAGAAACACTGAAACAATTCTAGGACATGACAACGACATTTTTGTGGAAAGATATTTACGCAGTATTCTGGTGTGCAAGTACTACCTCATGGTGGTAGTATAAACTCGCATGTGTTCAATAAGAATGTTTAACTTATTATGCCAGGTTTTATTGACTAGACTACAATTAGTGTCGGTATTAGGCTGACACCACCTTGATATGCAAATGGAAATAGCGAAGTATATACCGCTGATGGACGTAAATAATAAATGACGGAGTTCTAAGAGACAACACCAACTCTTAAAGCGTTGATTGGCGTATGGAATGTATATCAACTAGCCATGGGAAATGCAAACCAGACATGTTGTTTTCATTTTATGAATTATTTTAGTTAAAAAATCGATATGCAACAGATGGACAAATTATGTGAGTAGAAAACGTTCTGCTTGAAATACCATCTGTTCGTCATACTGGTTCAATATTTAAAGTAGACTTTTGGAGGTACCAACATTATAATTTTCAGGAACTACTTATTACCTTGAGAGAAATTTATCTAAGGTAACCTTGCTAAGCACAGTGAAAATAAGAACAATTATATCATTCACTATTGAACATAAAGCCTAATTTTATATACCTGGGAAAATGTACAAGATACATAGAATTATTATGCCTGACCAAAACCTTGGTAACAGAAAACAAGGAAATAAATTATAATTTGCGCTAAATATCAATTTGCGACAAAAGGATGACACTGTTTGCGAAACTGGCATTTTGAAATTAATGAATAATTATGTGCTTGGAAAGCAAATTGAAAACAGTTGTGAGAATACAATGTTACAATATATGCTCCGCTCCGGTGGCCTAGTGGTTAGAGCATCCGCCTCGGATGCGGGAGGTCGTGGGTTCGATCCCCGGTCGAGTCATACCAAAGACTTACAAAAATGGTACTAACAGCTGCCTCGCTTGGCGCTCAGCATTAAGAGGTTAGTGTTAGGACTGGTCGGCCTGGTGTCAGGATAATGTGACTGGGTGGGACATCATGCTACATGTCTGCGGCATGATGCCCCAGTGCTAGACATCACTATAAACTGCCACACTGCAGACACCGTAGCGATATGACTGAAAAATTGTTAAAGCTACGTTAAAAATCCAACACACACACAACCACACACACACACACACACATAGTATATATATATATATATATATATATATATATATATATATATATATATATATATATATATATATATATATAATGGCAATACATTGAAAACCGTAGAGAGAAGACAACGTTATAATGTATGCAAATGACAATACATTGAAAACCGTAGAGAAAATACAATGTTACGTTATATGTAAATGGCAATACATTGAAAAGCGTAGAGAAAAGACAGTGTTACAATATATGTAAATGACGATACATTGAACACCAGATATTACATTGAAAACCGTAGACAGAAGACAATGTTAAAATATATGCAAATTCCATTACATTTTTCAAATGCTATAAACATCTGTCATTGTCAGGAATGATTTGAACATTTTAGCAGCTTTGATATTTACCAAGATTTCACATTTCCTACTGATTTGTTTCTTCCTCAGCTGTTCCAACCCATGTTCAGTCAAACTTTTACCAGTCATCTTTTTGTCTTGGACAAATTTTAATTCTCTTTTAATCTGTGATTGACCTCTTTCCTCTATGTTTAAATAACAAAACAATGGCTGAAGATTTTAAAGGTTACACCAGAGATCATCCAAATCGACGTGTGACGATCTGCGTTATGGCAATGACAAAGAAACCATCGTGTCAAAAACCTAAAACAAAAATGTAGTGAAACCCATCCTTAGGTTTTAACGTCGACGCGTGTCATTTCTACTGCTATGTATGTTGTTACTAAGTAAAGACATTATTTTCATTGCAGTGCACTTATCACGTTATCTTCCTCTGGTTTTGTAACCAATACAAATTAGCTTCCCGTGCTATATACCCTCCATGATTTGTTCCAACATGCATCATATCGTATAAATTAGTTATCTTTAGAACAAAACTCAGTTTTCGTCACCTTACTACTGGTACTTATGCATTCTGCTGTACTTGTCTACATGGGAGAATTGTTTCGGAAACAATGTCTCAGAAGGAGAGGTATACTTATACTACATTGAGGGATCAATGGATGTATACCATTTGTCCTATCTTCACGATCTTTCCAACTTTACATATGTCATTTAGCTTGTCTGGTATAGATAAATCTTGCTTGTAAAACATACATTGATTTTCTTTCCACAGAGGCCCTCCAACACTAGCCAAGTACCATACACTACAGTAGAACCTGTTTTGAAATACCACCTCTTTTGCCAAAAAATTATGGTCTCTCAAGGCAGGTGGTCTCTCATAACAGGTCTCAATCCTATATAATCAACAAATTTGTGCACTGATAATGTGGTCTCTCAAGACAGGTGGTCTCACATAGCAGTGGTCTTTCAAGACAGGGTTTATTGTAGTTGCATGACTTTAAATATTAAAAAGTAAAGTCAGGAATTTAGGCAGTTACAAAATATATTATGTATTTCAACATCGAACGGTATCACAACTTTTAGAGTCATTACTTCCAAAGTTATCAATTGTCAGGTAGCCGTAATAATCAATCCTGGCTCAAGATCTGTCGTATTCAATGCTGCTTTAACTGAATTCATGTATAGGTGTTGAGTGTTACTGTATCCACGAATTATCTTAGGTACAATATTAACCCACTGTCTAATTTCATTTTGATTGAAATGCTCCACATTCTAGTCTTTAGTCTACAACATCTACGCACTGTCTGGTTATATTTTTTATTGAAATGCTCCACATTCTAGTCTTAAACTATACAATATCAACGCACTACCTGTTCTATTTCGATTGAAAAACTCCCACATTCTGGTCTTTAGTCTACAATATAAACCCACTGTCTAGTTTAATTTTGATTCCAAAGCTCCCACATTCTAGTCGTTGGTGTTTGGTTATACTTGTTCAAAGATGTATGTTTCGTTTTGTTCTGTCTTTTCTATGAAGTTCTCTTTTACGTGATTTGTAAAACTCTTTATTTTCGTCGAACTGATTTTAGAATTTGTATTTTCAAAGCATTTTCTGACACGGTCGTGTATGTAATATGCAAGACGTATTTTTATCAATTATTTCATATTTTTGTATATCAACAATGTCAGCCTGCCACTTGTCATCCACCTGACTAAAATGTGTGGAAATGTCTTTCTCGCTTGCTCGTGTAATATCTAGCTAGATTGTCTGCTTAACCGTAGTTGTTGTTTTTTTTTAAATTCCTCTTACTTTATTTCTTTTCTTTAATATATGTAATTTTTACTGATATTTTTGCAATAGGACTTTCAGGAATATCGCAACGATATCTTTAAAAAAAGTAGTTTGCGTTGCTCTGAAAACAATTGCAATATCAGCCACTTTAGAAAGGTATAAAATCATGCAGAACGTAATTTACGCTAAATAGATTGTCATTTTGTGTTATCAGAATGTCAACATTCATCCATACTAAGTACGTTTATTTTCAGCGACCTGCAACATTTATTTAATTCTTTCAAACGTACAAGCCATTTTAGTATTTATGGCCATTCCAATTGTTGAATTTCAAGGGATATTTCCTATATTTTACTCCACATGCTACGTTTAAACGAAATTTTAATTCTAATGCTATTTTTGTATAAACTTTGAAGATTGATTTTTTGGCGTTTGTGAGAACTTAAAATTGTACTGTAAATTTAGATGTCTACAAAATGATGTACTTGTCCACACCAGATTTAATGAGACAGGGTGTTTCACTTAACATTTATTGCTTTGCAATTTCGTGATACTGAGTTCTTCAAACATGTCTACAATTTGATTTGTCTCTTCTGTTTGGTATTTTAATTAACTTAACTGGAGGATTTTGTGGTAAGTTTTGAGGAACAGCAGCAAAACTTTTCAATGTGAGTACAACAGAAGTATATTTATGTATTTTGTATTACTCAGATATATATTTGAGAAAATATTTATCTATCTGCATATACGAAGACGAAGAATGATTGGTGAGAGAGGTCTAATTGTCGGTGGGTGCTATAAAACGTTCAAAACATTCAAATGTAATCAGTGTCAAGCAATGATAATCCCATTTATTCTGTCCCCTTGCAATGATAACCCCATATAATCAGCTCCCTAGCAAAGACAATTTCATGCAATCAGTCTCATAGAAATGATAATCCCATGCGATCTGTCCCACAGCAATGATAATCCAATGCAATCAGTCCACTAGCAAGGATAATCCCATGTAATTAGTCCCCTAGCAATGTCAGTTCTATGTAATTAGTCCCTTAGCAACGATAATACCAAGTAATCTGTCCCATACCAATGATAATCCCGTGCAGTCTGTCCCCTTGCAGTAATAATCACATGTAATCAATCCCCTAGCAATGATAATCCTATATATTCAGTCCACTAGCATGGATAATAGTCCCGTATCAATAATTATCCCATGTAAACAGTCCCCCGGCAATGTTAGTTCCTCTGTTATATTTTACGTTATTCTTATAAGAAGAAATAACTGATTTATTTAGTTCTGTTATAAGTACTATTTAGGGGTTAGAGGAAATTGGCGTGTCGCATGAGCTAGCTGTAATAATCTTGATTGATACAAAAGAATAAAGAAATATGTTTCTGTACGGATATAATATTATCACTGCAGATCACCCCACATCGGATGATATTTTAAATTAAAATTTGCAGAAAACATAAAGTAGTTTTCACATTTGACAGACATGGTATATGTTTTCTCTAAGCTTTTCCATCATGCGTTTTTGTTGTTTTGTTTTGTTTTGTTTTTGTTTGTTTTTTTTTTTTTTTAAATTTGTTTTTATTTTTAAAGTTGTTTCTTCCCCTGATAGTTTGACTAGGTCAAAACTTTACAAGACGGATTTGTAACTGTAGAGTAACCAATTTGTGTGTCAGTGTTTACAGTTACCAATTTGCGTGTCACTATATACATTTACCAATTTGTGTCAGTATATGCATTTGCTACCTTGTGTCAGTATATACAGTTGTCAACTTGTGTGTCAGTATGTACAGTTATCAATTCTTTTCAGTATGTACAGTTATCAATTCTTGTCAGTATGTACAGTTATCAGTCCTTGTCAGTATGTACAGTTATCAATTCTTGTCAGTATGTACAGTTATCAATTATTGTCAGTATGTACCTTGTCAGTATGTACAGTTATCAATTCTTGTCAGTATGTAACGTTATCAATTATTGTCAGTATGTACAGTTATCAATTATTGTCAGTATGTACAGTTATCAATTTTTGTCAGCATGTACAGTTATCAATTCTTGTCAGCATGTACAGTTATCAATTCTTGTCAGTATGTAAAGTTATCAATTCTTGTCAGTATGTACAGTTATCAATTATTGTCAGTATGTAAAGTTATCAATTCTTGTCAGTATATAAATTTATCAGTCTTGGTCAATATATACAGTTGCCAATTTGTGTGTCAGTATATCGTTTTTATAATATTGATTTGCATTTTTATTTGTTCTGAGACACAAACCTCTTGAGATGTGGACGCCGTTTACGGAGACATAGATCATTAAACATTGAGACGCAGTAAATAATATTTCTAACAATCGGGGGGGGGGGAGGGGATATAACATTCTTTACGCAAGACGTGGATAAAATAAATAACTCTCCTCCCACACGGCTCAGACAGGACTAGTGGCATAGATTTCATCACTTTAGTCACTTCCGTTTCTTGCTTCATTAATTCAGACTTGACAAATGGTATCAAAACATGAGAGAGAGAGAGAGAGAGAGAGAGAGAGAGAGAGAGAGAGAGAGCAAGGTCATGCTATAAGTTCATAAATATCGTCCTGACTGTTACTGATATTTTCTTTACTGACAGGTGTATCGCACGTGCCTTTAGTTACGTGATCATAGGATTTATCTTTTATAGCTGTAGCTTTTGCCATCATATTGGTTTCGTCATATACGTCAGGACATATTGTCACGTGATCATATGTTTCATTTGCATCTTGCCTTGTATGCATCGTCATATGTGTTGCTTCGTATTCTTCGATGAACTGTGTTGGCATGTGATCATATGTACCATCAGGGTGATGCTTTGTTTCATCACATGTGTCGTAGGTATCATCTGTCCAATGTACGGGCGTTGTCGGTGTGAAACCCGAGGCATATTCGTAATTTTCATTGTCAATCTTGACATTAATCAATGCTGTAATACTTGGGCGAGCAGCGTTTGAACTGTGTGTATAGACTGGGTTAACACAATGCGCAGCAAAAGAGTAATCTCCCCTTCCAACGTCTATTGAAAGTTTGGACGAGATGGGTTGCAGCTCAATGGATTCTACCTTCCTACTGTGTCGACGCCGTTTTCTGAATCAGATACAAAATACGATGACTTCTTACAAAAATGTCATAGCACTTGCTTCATAGGCATGAAATATAAATGGATCTCAGCTGCAACATTACACTGCATCAAACATGGGGTAAGTTTTAATATACCCACCAAACTTTAAACTAAAAATAAAAATCCCCTGTTAACAAATAATACAATTAGTTAAGAATATTTTTATATTATTCTAATTTACTAAATAACTTAACTAGTAAAAGTATAAACTAATATCATAAAAATAAGTTTGATAATTCTTTAGAAATGAAAGGCATTTAAAAATTTATTCTGAATATATTATGATTAATTATTTATAAACTACTTATTTTATGATTATAAGTAGTATGCACACCATAACTTTTTTATTCTATAATTTGAGTTCTGATAAAATATTGAACATTCATCAATAATATATCAAGATATAATGTATTTTTTTTATTTAAATGTGCATTATATATAACAAAAATAAAATATTAATAAAACTGTTATTCTCTATTTATTCATAAAAGTATTTGAGATAGTGTTCAGTAGAGATATATGTATCTTTACGATCCAGTTTTATGTATTTTTATGCATTAAAATATCATTAATCTGTGCTGTATATGCATATTTCCATGACAATTATTCGTTCGGAATAAGATAATTAGGTTAAAATATATGCTATGACGTCATCTTGTTTATGTCATATTGTTTATATCATTGATCACTTAGAAACAGAATATATTTAATGACGTAAGCAATGATATTGAATTTAGTTAGAATTCAGTCTGATGAAGCAATAAAGCGAAACCGGTCACACATTCTACGTGTTGGTGTTGTTTATTTTATAATTTATCATATATCAAATAAGTTACATGTGTATGGCCACATAACAAATAAGTTGCATGTGTATGGCCATAAATCAAATAAGTTATATGTGTGTGGCCATATATCAAATAAGTTACAGCAGAATGGCCATATAGCAAATAAGTTGCATGTGTATGGCCACATAACAAATAAGTTGCATGTGTATGGCCATAAATCAAATAAGTTATATGTGTGTGGCCATATATCAAATAAGTTACAGCAGGATGGCCATATATCAAATAAGTTGCATGTGTAAGGCCATATATTAAATACGTTACATGTGTATGGCCATATATCAAATAAGTTACAGCAGTATGGCTATATATCAAATAAGTTACAGCAGTATGGCCATATATCAAATACGTTACACTTGTATGGCCACACATCAAATAAATTACATGTGTATGGCCATGTATCTAATAAGTTACACGTGTATGGCCATATATCAAATAGGTTGCATATGTATGAGCATACATTAAATAAGTTACAGCAGTATGGCCATATATCAAATAAGTTACATGTGTATGGCCATATATCAAATAAGTTGCATGTGTATGGCCATATATCAAATAAGTTACATGTGTAAGGCGATATATCAAGAAAGCTACATGTGCATGGCCATATATCAAATAAGTTACACGTGTGTGACCATATATCAAATACGTTACAGCAGTATGGCCATATATCAAATAAGTTACACGTGTATGGCCACATATTAAATACGTTATATATGTATGGCCATATATCAAATAAGTTACATGTGTGTGGCCATATAGCAAATAAGTTGCAAGAGTATATTAAATAAGTTACATGTGTATGATTATGTATCAAATACGTTACACGTGTTTGGCTATATATCAAATAATTTACATGTGCATGGCCATATATCAAATAAGTTACAGCAGTATGGCCATATATCAAATAAGTTAAAGTGTATGGCAATATATCAAATACGTTACATGTGTGTGGCCATATATCAAATGAGTTACATGTGCGTGGCCATATAGCAAATAAGTTACAACAGTATGGCCATATATTAAATAAGTTACACGTGTATGGCTATATATCAAATGCGTTACATGTGTATGGCCATATATCAAATAAGTTAAAGCAGTATGGCCATTTATCAAATAAGTTACACGTGTATGGCCAAATATCAAATAAGTTACATGTGTATGGCCAGATATCAAATAGGTTACAATTGTATGGCCGTATATCAAATAAGTTACATATGTATGGTCATATATCAAATAAGTTGCATATGTATGGCCATATATCAAATAAGTTACATGTGTATGGCCATATATCAAATAAGTTACATATGTATGGCCATATAGCTGCAAGAGTATGACTATATATCCAATATGTTATAAGAACTGTTAATAATTCATCATCCTTATTAGTAAGAAAATAGCAAAGGAAAGTGTTGAAGCAGACACTGAACACTGGAATCATTGTGATGCTTTGCCTTGACTTCACAGTCCTCGCTTTACGTCTTTTGCGGAACGACTCATGAAACTGAATGATTCACCTGGTATTGTTGAGTAAATTTTCTCTGCTACAATTAAATAGTACAAGAGTCAATCTATTGACTGCGGAATATCATTTAATTCGTCAACCAAATGGCTACAAAGACAACACATATGTCGTCCTTCAGATGAGAGCGGAGACGACATATACTTCGTTTCAGTGCCGTATCTAGAAATTATGCCCCCCCAAAAAAAAATTCAATTCTGAGCTCACCTCCCAATAAAAATAAATTGCTTGATGGGAGTTTTGGTCGGATACCAAGCCTGCCCCTTCCGACCCTCCGCCCCCATCCTCGAATCTGCAGTTGTGAGAGTTGTTTGGGCTTTTTACTGCACCACTGCTTCGTCTATAAGTTTCGCATATACCAATCGATTCGCGGTTACGATGAAGAAAATATATATATATTGTATTTGTTTTCGCTACAGTGCTAAAGTTGTAAATATATGCATTTGGTTTCAATTTTGCAAATACTCATCTGATTTCTTTTGCAATGAGTCCCTGTTGGGTAAATTGGTCATATTCCGACATACGTAACTTACGTCGCTTTGGTAACGGATGGGAAATATTAACTCCATATTGTTCATAGTTGTTGTTGTTGTTTTGGGTTTAACGCCATTTTTCAGCGCAGTCATAGTCTTAGTTAAAGAAAAATGCTTTAGAAGGCAGGGCGAGGAAACTCCCCACGATCAAATCAAATCTGTAATTACAATCCTGCTCAAGAATTTCATGGCTTTATGTGGACGAAACAGATTCACTAAATTGATACGATAACCTTTTGACATATAATAATTGTCAAACTGATAACACTGTATGTAAAGTGTAGCAACTTTGTGATAAGCCCTTGTCCTAATTTTGAGAAATCTAAGCAGGGGATCTCGAATTGGTGATGATTTAATACTGAATTTATAAACCAAGTTGAATAATATTCAGCTTTTGGTAGACTTATTGCAAGAATTTCGTGGACTCGTTTGGACTAATCATAAGCGCATAAAGTGATATGTTAACGTGTTATAATATCAAAAACATTAAACTCCCCACACTATATGAAAAATGCACAGACTATTTAATAGCAGATGTAATGCCAACGGATGACATCACAAATGACGTCATGGCGTTATATCGGTATGCAAAGGAAAGATGTAATGACCAAGGTATCCAAATGTATCTCAAAGTCATTTCACTCCACTGCCCTGAGGTTTGGAAAAATAGAATCAACACGTTTCTTTATACGATAAAAAGATTTTTATATTTGTGCTCACTTCAGATTAAATTTAAGAATGTCGTCAGTAGTATATGGGGATACCGTAGCCTCTCGTAGACCGTAATGTTAAATTTGGTCGTTTGTACCGTAGCCTCAAGATTTATAGCCTCAAGTGGCACAGGTCCGGCACTATAGCCTCAAGTAGACTTCTATGTTAAATGTAGGGGGTTGTACCGTAGCCTCAAGACTGAGTATAGGGTCAATAGGAATGGAACAGGTGGGGTGACGTCACGGTACTGGAGATTGGCAACAATGTCGCAAGTGGCTGACCTGAATACGCGCGGCTACCTAGGTAGGGACAAATACAATAGAGATATAGACATACATAAAAACATAGATAACACATTTAGGCAAGAAAGAAGAGATATCTTTTCGAGGCATATGAAGTGGCCCTGAAAAGGGCTTTGGATTATTCTTCTATTATCTCCACTTCTTCCACCAGTTCACTTTTCCAATAATTCCTTTCTTCTTTTTCTTTTCTTCGTCTTGCATCCAGTCAGGATGTCCCATTGCTCTGAATTTTTCCTGCACCTTGATCCAGTTGTTGTTCAGTCTGTCAAACCCCTCTTTTTTCTTTCTGTTTTCTTTCTCCTTTCTCTCTTTTGCCCATGTCTCTTTAATCTTCTTTACCTCCTCTTCCAACACACTTCTCATCATGTCTTCGGCTTTCTTTTAACTGGTCAAAGCCCCATTTGACAAAAGACCACTCTGTCAAAATCAATATATTTTTGGAACACCTCATTTTAATGACAACATCAAGGGCCTGCTTCAAGGTGTCTACTCTCACATATTTTGGCTGGATGAAAGCTCTTAATTTCTCCACCTCCTCTTCTATCATACCTTTCACCAGATCCCTGGCTACTTTGAGGCTAGTGACTTGACTGGTCACAAAGTCTTTCGTGACTGGATAGCTCCATTCCTGTTCTAGCCTTTCCACCACATAGGCTCCATCCACCGTCCAGTACCAACTGTGTTTTAACTCGTTAAACACATACATTTTTAAAGGTGTTGACTAGTCAACGCGGGTAGCCAGACAGACGAGCGCTCCGCTTTATATCCGTGGAGCACGGATGTGAAGGAAAAAAATCCCTTACACTCACTTCACATATTATCTACCATCCACACAAACGGACGCGAATGCATATAACACACATTATCTACTATCCACACAAACGGACGGGAATGCATAAAACACACCATACTTACTATCCACACAAATAAACGGGAACGCATAAAACACACCATACTTACTATCCACACAAGCGAACGCTAACGCATAAAACAAACACTATACTATCCACACAGATGGGAAAAGAAGACAAAATACACTATACCTACTATCCACACAAACGTACGCGAATGCATAAAACACACCTTACCTACAATCCACACAAATGAACGCGAATGCATATAACACACACTATACTATCCACACAGACGGGAAGAGAAGAAAAACACACCATACTTACTATCCACACAAACGGACGGGAACGCATAAAACACACCATACTTACTATCAACACAAACGGACGCGAACGCATAAAACACACACACAATACTATCGACACAGACGGGAAGAGAAGAAAAACACCATAGCTACTATCCACACAAACGTAAGCGAGCGCAAAACACACACACACACACACACACACACACACACACAGACACACACACACAAATGAGTGAGTGTTTATAGTCACACTGCTCTACATTCACCTAAATTGGCAACTTGAATAGTGTCTCTTTTCTAGAGATCTGCTTAGCCCTGAGAAGGGCTATTTTTCCCTCCAACTCCAATTGAACCTGGCTAATGGCTACATCTCCCAGGCCGGGCAGCACAGACACATCTCCTGCTCCAATCATGTGCCCCATTCACATGTGTGATTGGGAGCGCAGAGGCCTCTTGAGTGGCTTCAGCACCCCAATCTTCTGTCTCTGGGATAGTGAATGCTTCCCTCCTTCTCCTATATCATACCAGTGGATGATGAAGTTGTGGTGCTGGTAGTGGCTGTGGTACTAGTAGAGGTTGTGGTACTGGTTGTCATACTGGTAATGTTCGTGGAGGCGTCCTCACCTCAGGCTTGACCTCGCACACAGGTCTTAGTATGAGGTGAGGCAGGATCCCTCGCTTCTTTTCCTTCTCCTCTTCTTTCTATTTCTTCTCTTCCGCCTCCTCTATCCTGGCTTCTTCTGCAACGGCCTCCATGGCCAGCTCTTCCAGGATGCGCCTGGCGTACTCCAGATGCATTTGAAGTTCTAAAAGTTTGGCAATTCTGCTACTCATGTTGACTGGTCAACGATGGGTACCCAGACTGACGATCGCTCCGTTTTATCAAACCTACCATCCCATGGAACGCACGGACCTAAAAGAAACACTAACTTGACTTTTTCAACTTACAAACACAGACATATACTATCGAACAAGATAGATAAACAAAGTGTGGATTTTTACTGACAAAAGAAACGAAGTGCTTATAGACACACTTCTATTATTTTTAAACATACAAACACACAAATTTGTTTTGGCAAATGAATTAGTATATCTTTTCGAGAGTGTTAGGGTAGCCCTGAAAAGGGCTGTTGTGTTCACGGGGAGTGATGGCAATCTTTTATCGTTTAAGATTGCGTCCTCGTCTGGCGGCAGGCATTCCTACAGGATACGGTCTGCTTCTGCGGAAAGAGAAGGAGAACTATTTGGTGTCTACTCGACAATTGACCAAACCTCTGTCTGGTTCCTGTTGCTGCTGCTGTTGTTATTGCTGTTCTCTCTGCTTTTGAAGTCTGCACTTCTCCGTCCATTCTTCTTGTTCTTTCTTGATTTCCTCTCTGAAGATCTCTTCTACCAGGTCTTGGGCTATTGTTAACATCCTGACATTCTCTATCTCTTCAGACTTAGGTATCAGGTTTAGCCTGACACGATGTAAATTGACGTAAGCTTCGTTCAGCTTGGCTAGTCTGGAAGGCATCTTCGTACGTTGACGAGTCAACAGTGAATGGCCAGACTGGAGACCGACCCGCTTTATATGGTTCAAACGCGGACGCGATAGAAAACATCCCTACTGGTTTTTGTTTGGTTTTTTTTTTTTTGTTGGGTCGGAACGCTATGATAGCGGATGTCATGGTGGGGGATAGAGAGAAAGTCAAAAAGCATTTATAATGATAAATTTTTTTTGAAAACAAACGACTGACACATTTTTCAAAGCAACATTATTTATTCAAACAAACAAATAACTACCAACTAACAATTAACACCAAATAAAATATTTTTGACAAGGTTGACAACATTGTGAAACCATGTTCAGTTTCCACTGGTGGAAGTCATGAGGCCACTGATCTACACTACGTTTCCTAGCTAAAGACAAAATATAGCCATAACGGTCACAAAACCATCGGTCTACTTTCTCGTCGTTTCTAGAATAGTCACGATCAAAATAAGTCATTAAATGTTCTAAAGAATATCCAAGACTGCGTTAAGAAATGCACACAATATTGTCAACACACCATGGAATCTGTGCCTTGTCATTTCAAGTTATTGAATCGTGTCGTCTGGGCATTTTTTCTCATAAAGTCAATGATATCGTCTTCCAAAGGAGGTGATCCATACGAATCAAAGTACTCCACACAACCCTCTTAATAGTAGTAGACGGCGACCCAGTGAGTTCCTGGGAGATGACTGTCGTCCGTGTTCATGACATAAGCTTGATGGTCTTGAGGTTTCCGGTGAGGTAGTTCATCTTTAGCACACGCCACAGAGTTCCAAGAAGCAGTGTACGAACTGTTGTTCAAAAGATAACAAAGTTCCCATGTATCCATTTTTCTTCTTGTGTTTTTTTTTTAATTTTTTTATTTTTTATTTTTATTTTTATTTTTATTTTTTTTCACAGGTAATGATAAGTCATCAATTCAATGCTGACTTTTTGTTTGAATATCTCTGTCAAGTAACCGTTTCTTTCTTTCGAACCCGCACTCTGGGCTAAGACAGCTTCGATGCGATAGATCTCCAGAGTAGACAATGGAGGGCAAGAATGATCACGCAAGCCTTTATACCACTCACGCCACACTGCTTCTTCCGAGATGAGACCCCAAGCGTCGTCCAGATACTCGTCCAATATTTCTTCTTGCCTCATATCAGACATTTATCGTGTTGAATTTGACTGGGATGATAGTTTGACATCCATAGCAATCTTTCTTGGTCAATTCCGTAATTTTATCCGCCAGGTGTTTGGCAAAACAGGACACTAATTGTTGTTCTTGTTCTGGTCATCTATACGTGACCACCTCGTCCTCTTCGTCTTTGTCTTGGGGTTCTGCTTTCATGGTATCCTCCTATTCCATTTCCAATGATTCTCTACCGTTCAAAGAGGGATGAGGAACTTCCGTTGTTTCTAATTGTCTAGAATGACTTCTCTCAAACTGTTTATTTCTATGGTATTATCGAATTCGGCATACAGGATCACGTTCACCATCACGGTGAGAGCTTCTGCAAATTGAAGTTCCACACGCAGTTGACCGGATTTTATAGGATGGATGTTACGTATATGTAATTAAATTGCTTGTGTGTTAGTCTTAAAATTCTTTTTGATTTTATTTTCATTTCATTACACTTTATAGTAATGATTATTTTCATGGGATTCGATATTTTCTTTCAGTATGGTAGTTTACCTAAATCGTAAAAGGTGTTACATTAGCATTATTTTAATTCACCCTGGTGCGCGGTAGTGTAAACGGTACGCGAAAACGATTGGCTATTGCCAAGGTCATTTCGGTCTAGTCTGAATAAACAATGTTTTATTTTTAAATTTATTTCAGAGAGAGAGAGTGGTTCTTAGATAATGCTACGTGACAAATTTCATTTTTCCTATTGCGTTGTTCAAGTGTTAAGAGACCACGTGACCTATCTCGCGAGAACGGGATGATATTTTAGTTGGATTAATATCCTTTGTGAGCGCTTGTCAGTGAGTTGTATTTTTGAAACCTTGAAGGCTGGATAGGTGTTTATTGTGGAAACCAGATTGTTTTTGAAGTTCATTTGTTTTTGGAATTTAATCATTTATTCTCTAGAAAACCAAACGAATGTACTGTTTTATAAAATTCTGGGAGAAAGAAATTCAGTGGAAATTTATTCTGGAATTATTCGGAAACATTAACTGTAATTCAATTGAGGAATTGTTGCTATTTGTACAAGGACCACATCTGAGGTCATCGCCTTCCATATTGGAACGTCGTCGAGATTCGAACCTGGATTCTAACAGAACGATTTAGTGACAGGACTTGTATCTTTTCATTCTTAGGATTAAATTTTGGATTATATTCACAAACCGTAAGTCCTATTTTCCAATTTTTACATTGTTTTCTAGGGAAATAAATTATTTTGTTAAAATATACAAAGCTTGTTGACTTCACTCTTTCCTCTTGTTATTATTGTACGAGCCTACACGTAACAGGAGAAAATTGGATCGCTTGTCCTTGGGATACATGAATTTTGGTTAAATATTTCAGAAAATTGTTTTCTGAAATGTAAATTCCCCTAGTCTTTAAATCCCAAGTACTATTTTACATTTTGTTTGAAATGTTTAGTGAAAACAACAGGCTTTCATTCACAATGTCATGAAAAGTGGAAACTTTTCTTCCTAGTCCAACTCAGGAGCAGTTGGATAGTCTGAAAAAAAGATGAGTTGCTTGAACTTGCCAGAAAGTACGATCTTTCTGAAGCAAAATCTTCCTTAACGAAACAAGAAATTAAAAATATTTTGATTGAATATTTGATAGAGAAGAATGTTTTTGACAAAAGTGTTTTCGCTTCGGTCAGTAAGTCGGTATCGGACTCTCACATAAAAGTAATGGAATAAAAAATGAAATACAAGATGGAATTGGAGTTAAGGAAGCTCGAGCTTCAGAAAGAGAAAGCACAAATGCAGTTGCAATTAGAAGAGAAGCAATTGCAATTGCAATTTGAGAAAGAGGAGAAAGAGAGACAGGAGAGGGAGAAAAATAAACAATTACAATTTGAGAAAGAGGAGAGAGAGAGACAGGAGAGGGAGAAAGATAAAAAATGAAATTACAATTTGAGAAAGAGGAGAGAGAGAGAGACATGAGAGGGAGAAAGAAAAACTAATGGAAATGGAGTTAAAGATAGAACAAATACAATTAGAGTTTCAAAAAGAACAAATGTACGTACAGATGCAAAATGAGAAGGATGAAAAAGAATTTCAAATTAAAATGAAAAATTTGAGCTGACAAGTGACAAACACGATCCCACTCTACATACAAATTCAAGTTTTGACATTACAAAAAATATGAGGTTAGTGCCCACTTTTAGAGAAAAAGAAGTAGACAAATATTTTATCTATTTTGAATAAGTTGATGAAAATTTGAAATGGCCAAGCGAGCATTAGACTCAATTATTGCAATGTGTAATTTTTGGCAAGCCCCAAGATATCTATGCATCCCTGTCAGTACAACAAAGTTCTGACTATGATCTGGTTAAGGAGTACATCTTAAGGGGTCATGCGTTAGTCCCTGATGCTTATCGGCAAAAATTCAGAAACTATAAAAAAGAAACTGGACAAACTTATGTTGAATTTGCAAGAGAAAAGAGCAGTTATTTAATAGATGGTGCTTAGATAAGAAAGTTGAAAATAATTATGAAAGTTTTGAACAACTTGTGTTACTTGAAGAGTTTAAGAACTGTGTCCCTAGTGACATTAAGAATCATATTGAAGGGCACGAGATTGAAACCTTGGAAAATGCTGCTCTTGCTGCTGATAAGTACTCTTTAACTCATACGTTCCTGTTGTAAGCAAATCATTCATTCAGCAGTCT
Source organism: Megalonaias nervosa (assembly GCA_016617855.1). Classification (NCBI taxonomy): domain Eukaryota; kingdom Metazoa; phylum Mollusca; class Bivalvia; order Unionida; family Unionidae; genus Megalonaias; species Megalonaias nervosa. Next base: position 30,716 of record JAECUM010003949.1, on the reverse strand, counting down.
ACTGGTAGAAAGGTATTTCAGCCCAATGCAACTCCTACTAAAACTCAATCTGGTACAACTTCTAAAACTCAAGCTTCTGATAAACTTGATTTAAAATCCTTGTCTATTCCTACGTGTACCTATTACAAGAAAAAAGGACACGTCATTTCTGACTGCTTTAAATTTAAATATAGGCATCAGAATCAAGATAGACCTACCCCAAATGCTCTTATTTCTAAGAGGTCAAGATCACGGTCATGTATTGAAAGCAATACATTTGTTGGGTCTAATAAACACCAGTCTGATTTTATTATGGAGAATTTATGAACCATTCATGTCGAAGGGTTCTATATCACTCTTGGATGATTTGGCCAATCCTATCCCTATTAAAATTTTAAGGGATGCAGGAGCTTCTCAGAGTCTTTTATTATCAGGTACTTTGCCTTTTTCTGAGAAGTCCTGTTCTAATGAGAGTGTTCTCATTCAGGGAGTAGAGTGCGGCTTTGTTAATATTCCTCTCCATTCTGTAAAGTTTTGATCAGACTTAGTTTCAGGACCTGTGACAGTCGGTATAGTGTCTACATTACCCGTCGAGGGCACTCATTTGTTGCTAGGCAACGACCTAGCTGGAGACAAGGTTGTGGTTAATCCACTTGTAACTGACAAGCCTTCTTTGGATCAGAAAGTTGATCTTATTGACAAAGAATACCCTTAGTTATACCCACCTTGTGCAGTTACCAGAGCTATGTCAAAGAAAGCTACTGATAATGATTTTGATAAGGAAAATATTCCTTTAGGTGACACATGTATTGGTCAGGCTTTTGATGAGGTCAATTTCACTTCTAATTTGGATCAAGCGAAAGGTATTGATCACAGTGATCCTCTTTTAAATACTCATTCTCTTTTATCTAATCAAGGTGATAAACGACAATCACTTGTCGTCGAACAGAAAAAAGATCCTGAGATCTCCTGTTTGTTTCAGAGGGCCGTTAGTGAAACTGAAGCCACTGAAGTACCTGTCTGTTATTTCATTAAAAATGGAATTCTTATGAGAAAATGGAGACCTCCCAAGGTACCTGCTAATGACGAGTGGTCAGTGAACTATCAGATTGTAGTTCCAAAATCTTACAGACAGAAAATACTTAGTTTGGCCCATGAAACTCCTCTGGCTGGTCATTTAGGGATAAATAAAACTTATCACAAGATCTTGACTCACTTTTATTGGCCAAAAATCAAAAGTGATGTTTGTAAATTTTGTAGATCTTGTCATACTTGTCAGATGGTAGGAAAACCCAATCAGAAGATACCTAAGGCTCATCTGCAACTAATTCCTGCATTTGACGAACCATTTAGCAGAATTATGGTAGATTGTGTTGGTCCCTTATCTAAGACCAAGTCAGGTAATCAATACCTGTTGACCATTATGTGTGCGTCAACAAGGTTCCCAGAGGCAATTCCTTTGAGGAATACAATAGTAAAAGCTTTGATAAAGTGTTTTTACTCAATTTGACCTTTCCAAATTTGTTCAATCTGGTCAAAGGTCAAAGTTTCTGTCTGGAATTTTCCAGCTTGTTATGCTTGAATTTGGAACTCAGCAATTCAAGTCAAAAGTGAAATTATGGTTTTACAAAACTTTACTTCAGAGAACATTTGAGTTTTGTAATAGAGTTCATTCTCTCTTGCTCATTCTTCAAAATTTTCTTCAAATTAGATTTTACGGCGCTTACAAAGTAAAGAAGAAAATGAATGAATTAAATTATAATAATAGTATTCTGGTCTAAATAAATTAATAGAGTACTAGTATATTGAAAGAGATAGCCAAGTAAATCATACAGTTAATTTAATTCTACTTGTCCCACCAACTGAGGATTTAAGTGAAGATATTCAATTGGACTGTTGATTTTGGAGCAACAAATCTTCGGAATTCGGAAATTATGAAAAATCTGGACCAGAAACTTTTACATTTACAACAACAAGAAAGAAATGAACTTAAACAGTTATCATTCGAATATGAGCACATGTTTCCAGATATTCCTACGAGGACAAACAAAATTTTTCATGACGTTGAAATTGTAGATTCAAAACCTGTGAAACAAACACCCATACAGGATGAACCCTCTCAAATACGAATACTTGAAAAAGGAAATTCAGTATTTGCTGGAGAACGATTTCATAGACCCCAGTAAAAGTCACTGGTGTTCACTATGTATACTTGTTCCGAAACCGGATAAAACTTTCCGTATGTGCACTGATTATAGGAAGGTGAACACTGTGACAAAAACAGATTCATTTCCATTACCAAGAATCGATGATTGTATTGATAAAATTGGAAACGCAGAGTACGTCACCAAATTTCACCTTCTGAAAGGATTTTGGCAAATTCCACTAACGGAAAGAGCAAACAAATTTCGGCATTTGTGACTCCAGATGGACTCTATCAATATAAAGGACATACTGTGGGACATAGTCAAGTTAAACCTATAAATCCTAAGGTTAAGTCTATCTCTGATTTTCCTGTGCCTGTCAGTCGAAAGCAACTGATGCGATTTTTGGGTATGGCCGGATACTATCGAAAGTTTTGTTCCAATTTTTCCAATATTGCTGAACCTCTGACAAACGTGTTAAGTAAAAAAAACAAGTTTCTTTGGACTGAAAAATGTCAGGAAGCTTTTGATAGATTAAAGGACATACTCAGAAGTGCGCCGGTTCCAACAGCTCCAAATTTCAATCAATCTTTTAAATTATCTATGCATGCAAGTGATGTTGGGGTTGGAGCAGTATTGATTCAAGAAGACAGAAATGGTGTTGATCACCCACTGTGCTATTTCTCTAAGAAATTAAATAAGCACCAAAGAAATTACCCAACAATCGAGAAGGAATGCTTGGCTTTAATATTGGTATTACAGCATTTTGTAGTTTACATTAGTTCAGCTCCTTCTCCGGTTGTTGTGTATAGTGATTACAACCCCCTTACTTTCATCGCAAGATACAAAATAAAAATCAAAGATTATTAAGGTCGAGTTTGTTTTTGTAAGAGTATAATCTCAAGATCAGGCACATCAAAGGAAAAGATTGATTGCAGATGCACCTTCCCGTGTATAGAAATATTATTTCATATACACTTTATATAATTCATCACATTTTTCTTATGTAATTTTCTTTACCTCATGTATAATTTACATGTGGTAAAAAGAAACCTTTATTATATAAATCTTTCTTTTTCTTTATGGGGGAAGTGTTACGTATATGTAATTAAATTGCTTGTGTGTTAGTTTTAAAATTCCTTTTTATTTTATTTTTGTTTCATTACATTTTATTGTAATGATTATGTTCACGGGAGCCGATATTTTCTTTCAGTAATGTTGTTTATCTAAATCGTAAAAGGTGTTACATTAGCATTATGTTTAGTTCAACCTGGTGCGCGGTAGTTGTAAACGGTACGCGAAAACGATTGGCTACTGCCAAGGTCATTTTGGTCTAGTCTGAATAAACAATGTTTATTTTTAAATTTATTTCAGAGATAGTGGTTCTTAGATAGTGCTACGTGACAAATTTCATTTTTCCTTTGAGTTGTTCAAGTGTTAAGAGACCACATGACCTATCTCTCGAGAACGGGATAATATTTTAGTTGGATTTAATATCCTTTGTGAGCGCTTGTCAGTGAGTTGTATTTTTGAAACCTTGAAGGCTGGATAGGTGGTTATTGTTGTAACCAGATTGTTTTTGAAGTTCATTTGTTTTTTGGAATTTAATCATTTATTACAGTACTTGTATCTTTGCATTCTTAGGATTAAATTTTGGATTATATTCACAAACCGTAAGTCCTATTTTCCAATTTTTACATTGTTTTTTAGGGAAATAAATTATTTTGTTAAAATATACAAAGCTTGTTGACTTCACTCTTTTCTCTTGTTATTATTGTACGAGCCTACACGTAACAGGAGAAATGTCCCTCTTCGCTGCCTTGGTCTGGAGTGAAATCAAAGGCCCATAAAGTGTAACATCCTGCATAATATTCGTACGAAATGCCGTGACTGGAGTTGATTCCTAGCTGTCCTGTAGCTTCGTACAGGGACAAGTACGATGTAAAGTAGTTCTTCTGGGTTAAGTTAGGTTCGAAGGGTCTGGTACACAAGGTCTTGCCATCGCGACTCACTTCGATCTTGGACACTCTGTAGTGCTTAAACTGGAAAGGATTTTGATCGTGGGCTCCGTTGAGGGATGCATTGCTTACGATACCAACGATTAAACGTTTGGGTAACTCTCCTTGGAACAGATGATCTTCGATCTTGGTTCGGAGTCCAACAGCCATGGTGAACGTTTTTCACGTCCAGGCGTTGTATCGGATACTTGGCGGTCGTTCTGCTCAACCCGTGACGAATGGCGTTACCCACGTTAGGTAACGCTTCACGCGACGCACGTAAAGTCTGGCTTCTTGGATGATGGTTTTGTACTAGTTGGCATGATCCATCAAATGGAAAGCGACACTGCTGAGATTTAGTCTCAGGCGAATGTCCACTCCATTGAGCAAATACTTGTCTTGCAATCACATGTCGAAATGCAAACGATCCACCAGTTCCAAACTACGACCTTGCAGGATTTTCTTTCGACGGTCGTTAAAACCCACATTGTGAGGATTGTCATCGGCCGTCAGGGCTGTGTCGTTAAAAGTGTTCTCACCTGCGGTGTCAGGTTTCCATACCACGCAAGCATCCAGATGAGTGTTTTTGGCCTCTTTTCCGTATGTCAAGAGATTTTCCAGGTACGCTTGGTAATGGTAAGTATCCATGCTACTGCTGACCAGTTTGTTATTCAAGTACAAATTCACTTCGCTGAACAAGGAATGCATAAAGATGTTGACGGGAGCTACTCTATCATCGGCTACCGGATTGGTGCTGTCCGTTTTGATCACTTTCAGTTTCAGATACAAGTAACTGCTATTCAGATCGATGTAATCTTCGGATTGTCCTTTGATTTCAAACTCGATGGGAGCTGAATCCGTCAAAGAGGAGACGGGATGAAATTCGACCCATTGGGATTCTTGCATCGTCATCATCGTGGGTGCCATGGCAAACAGATCCAGTTCCGACTTTGAACAGGCGTAAGGCTCTCGGTGCATCATTTTCTTTCTTTCTCTGATTTAATAATCAAAAACGTCTCAGTCTCGGACGGTTTTTCTTTTCTTAGTCTTTCTAGCTCTGAAAGTCCTCTGAAGGGGTGTTTTCGTCGTCTCTTTCTGCCTTGTCCTTGCTGTGGCGTCAGGGAAGCAGAAATGCCTGACTCGGCAGCGTTCGTGGCATTTATAGGAGTTCTCGTCGGCCCAAAATATCTTTGCCCGTTTGAAGAGATTTTTGCCTGCTCTCAAGAAAGCTTCTTAGGGATTTTGTTTGTCAATGATGGCATTTTGGAGAAGTTCTTTACCTTGCGTCTTTCCAGTCGTGCAATCCCCGTGTCACCATCGGTTTGAAAACGGGAGCCACCGAACGAACGGCCGATATTAGCATATCTCCTAAACCATGTCCTCGCTGTCGAGCGACTCCTTGATACACAGGATACATGACTGACAAGGGGTTAGAGTAATCGTTTTCGAAAATGGAGTTTCACTGTGATTTTCCCTTTGGTGAATGAAATATTTTGTCCTAGATCTTCTTTTATAGTAATGTTGACAGAGTCGAAATACGACTTACTGACGGTAAAATAATGAGGATGTATAAATTCGCGGTGAACGTGATAGGTGTCTCCACCTTCTTCGTCAGCGTTCGTGGCAGAATCCACTTTGAAAGGAATGACACGCAGTAACGGTACGGAGGTGTGTCCCACCACGGTGAACTCCACCATATCGAAGTAAAAAAAAATCAAATTCAATCCTTGGTTCATTTCTGCAGGGGATCAAAATTATTTCGCAAAATTCAAGGAGGCTGTAATGGCTGGCATTTCGTTTTTAATCTTGATCAACTTGGGGTCGCCACCAAAATTGTCATACAATTCAGGACAAAATGTACTGGCCAATACTTCGTCCTCTGAAACTGTCATCATTTGGCGAAATGCTCTTTTGTGGTATTCGATGGTGACACTTGTTTGGCTCTCTCCAAGGCTTTACTGAACATGGCATTCAACTTGTCAGCAATTGCGTTCACCACATGCTGACCACTAAAATAATAGCCTGGGGAAAGTTTCAACCGATATTGGTCCGTTTGGCTTTGGCGTCTTGTGTTTTCATAGAGTCACCTACAGTGGTGCGTTCGTCCAAGTGTTCTTGCACTTGCTCGTCATGAACTTCTACCGTAAAAGTGTTTTCATTTTCGACGATGGTTTTGATTTGTGTAGGGTGAATCATTTCCACCAAAGCCACTTCCCAATGGGCTTCGTGATCCAGTTGAATGGCCTGAGGTATTTTGGCTGTGTAACAGCATAAGGTGTTATTGGGAAACACCTCCATGGAACTGTCACTGGGTAGCGTTAAGTAAAATTGGATTTTCATATTTCAAGAGTTCTAGTGTGCGAGGGGTCGCTGGAGGTCAGAGGAGTGTCTAAAAGAGGACTGTAGTGATGGTTAGGTTGACTGTTGGAAGGGGGACTAACGTTGATCGCAAGCCTTCCGTTGTTGTTGCCGTTAGAGGAATATTTCAGAGACAGATAGCGAAGACGGTAACTGATGCAACTGCTGAGTAAAATGGTCCACAGTTGTTTGTCTCCTTGTTGCAAACTCAAATTAGAAATGGCAGCACCGATGACACAATACACCACACAGATTTGGCAGAAAAAGACGATTTGCGTTTTAGGCACACATTCTCCACACCACACCCACAAGGGTTGCTTTTGTAGATCTTGCAGAGAAGAACTGGGGGAAGGAGTGGTCACTGTTGTAGTTGTAGCGGTTGAAGCTGTGTTGAAGGGCATGATGGTCACTTTTTTCTATATCGATGATTTGCGAAGTGTCGATCCAAGACTCAAAACTGGGAGAATATCCTTTCCAACGTACTTTGACTTCTCTGACACGTCGTTTTCCCACTTTACGAGTTCTTCGATTGAGAATGCTTTCGATTTCGTACACGTCGTCTTCTTTCTTGGTCACGCGTTGTAACTCGGGCAAGTAAAACGTTCCTTTTAACACTTCCCCGTTCATGTCTTAAAACTTATGGTCGGGAGGATGACGGCCACGCACTCGTTCAGTAGCACGAAACAATTCGGTGGTCCAGTTGGGTAAGTAACCTTTGTTGAAAGTGCATTTGGTTTTGCCAATACGCACCCAATCTCCTACGGCCAACACTCCACCTTTCTTTGAGGGCAGTCACCGTTGGGGACGTACCAAACAGGCGCTCGAAGACGGTCACTTCGTTGTCGGGAGTAACTTCTTGAGGGGCGCGTCCAATGCTCCGATGGTAAGATTGGTTGTACACTTGGACCAGGTGCGGCAAGACGTCGATGTACTTGAGAGTGTGTTGATGTGTAAAATATGTCCACATGCGTTCTTTCAAGGTGCGTTGAAAATGTTCCACGATGCTGGCTTTGGTTTCAGGATTCTCGGTGGTGAAAAAATGAATGTCACGTTTCTTCAATTCTTTTTGGAAAGCTTGGTTCAGAAATTAGGTCCTTCGTCGGTTTGCCATCGAGGAGGGTGACGACCGCTTTGTTTCAACACCAGTATGAGAGCTCGCACTAACTCACTGCTCGATTTGGAAGTCAATAGAACGACCCATGAAAATTTGGAAAAGACGTCGATGACACAAAACAAATATTTGTAACCACTATTGTAGGTGGCCAAATGAGAAACATCGGCTAAAACAACTTGCCATTGGTGATCGATGCCCTCCACACGAGTGCGACTTCTGGAAAATTTTCGTCGAATGGGTTTGTGTAAGGTGTACGTGGCTTGTGCTTGTAACCATCGTTGCACTTGAGGTAAACGGACACTTTTCAGTCGAGTTTTGGCAGCACGATACAATTTCTGAATTCCTCCATAACCTGCATGATGGGATGGATGGTAGTAGTTACTGGCTTATACCTTCTCCATTTTTTAAATAAGTGATCCATTCTTCGCTGATGCTACTCTGAATGCGACGAGGGTTGGTTTGGAAACGGCTTTTCGTGTCCGATGTGCCACGGGAGTAGAAGTCGAAGGTAGTTTTGGTGGTAGTGTGGTGGTGGTGGTAGTGGTGGTGGTGGTGGTGGTAACGGGATAGCCGTGGTCTTCTTTTCATTTTTCACTTCTGGTTTCCCTTCTTTCATTTTGACTTCTGTCGAAGGAGGAGTGGACATCATCATTTTAACCCAAGTTCTTTTCGTTGGGGTGTACAGGAAGGGGTCAACAAGGACGCTGCAATCTTACTAGGTATGGGAGCTGCTGACGGTGTTTGAAAGACTTCTCGTGTCTCTTCTTCCTCAGGCATCCGTGAGGCTACATCTTTCTTGACCGCTGGAGGTGGTGGTGGTGTTGGTAATGAAATTTTCATCAGAGACTTAAAATCTTTCAGCGTGGGCAGAACTGTTTCGTCTAAAGCTTTCTGGTGAAAGAGTTGCAGTCGTTGCAACAGCTGACCGTATCTTTGCGATTTTTCTGTTTCTGAAAAATCGTTGCGATTCATCAACGATTGCAATTTGTGTTGTAACTGGGACATCTCGGTCAAATGAGGGTTGGGAGGTAAATGCGTTGTTCTTGCCAACGATGGTGTTCTATCCATCGTTTGTAAGGCGCTAAAGCCAGTTTTCGTTTTTCCATTGGATTTCAAGGGTCCCGTCTGAGATCATTTGATTCCAGAGGTTCCTTTTATCTTCTTGGACCTTTTTATATTTGATCCATTCCTTGTGAAGCAGCTCCCTGCATGAATCCCATAATCGTTATTCCCAATACTCCTTTCAGCACAGGTGCTAACAACATGGGCAAAAACGGCAAAAATCCTCCGCGTTGTACCATCCATTTCTTTTGATGGATGGGTATTTTCTTCTTAACCATTTGGCGAAGAACGTGTCGATGTTTGGCTAAGCAATCTTTCTGATGTTTAGATAAAGGTATCGTACCTTTCAAGACATTCAGACGACATTCGCACACGGTATCGATGACGTCTTTAGAGGCAGTTTGAATGAGTTGTTTTCGCATGGGTGGAGAAGCTTTGGACAGGACGCACAACACGTCCCAATGTTTGGCTAAACGAGGAGGCATTCCTTTCTTTTTCTTTCCTTTGAGGGTAGAAGAGGGATGGCTTCTGGGGGGTGACATCTTTGTTTGTTTGCTCCGGGGCACAAACACACACAAAACGTAGATGACTTGGCACAAGGCCTTTTATCACTTATTTGGACTATCGCTTCGTCAAAAAGGTGACGATTTGTTTTCCAAAATTGCCAAAGAATCCTCCTCTTTGGTGGCTTTTCTTTTTCTTTGGACGACTGCGTGTTTTGTGGGGACGACGATGATGCTTGGCTAAGCGCTTTTTCGGATGACGAGACTGCCCTTTTCCTTTTCCTTTTTGGACAGGAGAACGACGATGAGGGGGCATCTTTGGAGCACAAAATACGTTAACGTTCATAGCTCGACATGCGTCCTTTTATCTTATTTTTGAGCTGGTGGTAATACATTAAGTCAATCCTTTGAGAATCTGTGGTAACAAAAGATGCATAGCAAATCCATCTCTTTGGTTGCTCCTTTTTTCTTTGGATGAGGGTGTCTTTTCTGAGGGTGACGTCGATGCGTGGCTAAGTCTTTTTTGGATGACGTAACTGTCCTTTTGTTTTTCCTTTTCCTTTTTTGGACCGAAGAAGGACGATGGTGACGGTTTGCACTTCTTGGAGGGGACATCTTTGGGCGTTCGGGAGCACAACAACACTGTTCCCTGTCGTCTGGTGCAGGTCTTTTTTTATACAGGAATGCGTCGCCACTGATTGTCGGCTCGTCGTATCATTTTCATGGCATGCATCACGCGTCGTGGAGAGGTTGGCAACGGACTCAGTCGGGACTGTTCTTGCTTGCACAAATCCAGTGAACTCATTAACATGCCCGATTTCTCTTTGACTTTGATTTTGGGGGCAGGTACTTTGTGAGCAGCGGCCACTGCAGCTAAAGAGGAAGAGGGTGTCACCACTGGAGGAGACGTTCTTGGAGACATGGGTTTCCAATGTTTCATCAAATTAGGAAAGACACGTGTCAAATCGGGTTTTGCTGGTATCACCAGCAACGGAGAAGTGGAAGAACCTGTGGCTACTTAAGACGCGGTCACCGTTGTTGCGGCATGTCGTGGTTTGCAAATGTAAGGTTGCGTTCTGGCGGCAGTGCCACTCTTGCGGGTAGAAGCTGTTTTCTCTGCAATTTTTTTCTGTGGCTGTGACCTGGTCTTGACACCGTTACTCTCTTTCTTCTGGGTACGTTGGGGAGTGGCATTTTTCTTGGGGACGACTTTCGGGGCATTGGGATCCCATTTTAAGAGGGAGCAAATGATGACACCTCCTAGAGAACCGCTACCTCCAGGTTTCACAATGATTTGCTTTTTGGTTTGAGTGTCGACGCGAGAATCAGCCAGTTGCGTCAAGGCTACATTTTTTTTCTGTCAAAGAAACGTTTGGTTTGATGTCGAATGTGAGTGATGCCTTGCAGTAATTGACGTGCAGTCAGCGTAAACCACCGTAAGACTTCTTTGAGACTGGCTTGTACGACACGAGCACGTATTTGTGGATTTTTTCGCGACTGATACCGTACAAAGCAAGAAGCAATTTGATGGGAAGATGAGACTGAAGGGACGTCATGTTGACGCTATGTGAGACAGACCCCAAGTGACCGAGGTTTTTATACATCTTTTTGGTTGTTGTGGTTGTTAAGTCGACGACGGGGATGTGTACACGAAAAGACCTCCGTCTTGGCGCCAGTGGTGAAACAGATGGGTACGAATTCGCAAATACTCGGGGGTAGTGGGTTTTAAATCCACGAGTATATAGTCGTGTGGGGCTTGAGTGGCATCGTCGCACGCATGAGTCAGCCAAAGTGTTCCTAACTGTTTGGCTAAGACTTGCACTTGCGATTTATCTCTAGGGCTTTTAAACAAGACAACGTAATGAGCATTGAGACTGTTGGTGCGATGGGCTTTACCTTGTTGAAACAAATTTTGGGTGATGTAAATGACACTGGCATTACGATGATGCCCCTTGCGCGTAAACCACAGTTTAATTTCTTCTTCGCCTTCTCCTAACATGTCGTCAAATATGACCAGATGGGTTTGACTAGGGTCAGACACGATCCCGTCGTCTTCGCCAGGAATGCCTTCCAGACACCTGATGGAATCACCTTGACTTTCTTGCAAAAGGCTGTACGTCGATTACCAATCTTTATAACACCAAAAGATTCGTTGAGGGGGACGATCGATCAAATGATGTTTATGATCTATCACACGTTTGAAAAATTCGGTTTCTGTCTGAACCGCTAGGTCCGGCAGTGAGCATGTTAAAGGGATGGCGAAGATACAAAGCCTCACAACTGGTACGATCTACGTGTTCGTCGATGACTTTGACAGTGGAGGAGGGAGCAGAGACACTAGAGGTAGCCATAGTAGTGTAAGGAATGTAACTTTTGACACGAAGACAAACAAGACAAGAGTTTTCATACTTTTTCAGGACACGTTTATTGCCATCTTTAAATGTGAACAACACGAAAGACAAAAATACACAAAACCAAATAGTTAAGTTTATGAATAAAAGACACATCTAAACGATCATACTGGAATATAAACAAATCTCTGTACAATACGTTTGCTGACCAAGGTGTGGTGTCCTAGGTACAGTGTGTAATGTTCTTTAAGTCTCTACACTCCTTGGCACAGTCATACAGTGATCCTCCTGGAATTGTCTTTCGGGATGTCGATAACGGTCCTGTCCTGAAGAGAGTGGTTTTCCTCGGTCACGGTTTCTTCCTCTTCTGGCACTGTCACTAACACAGGCTTCAAAGTTACTTGTTTCACTGAATGTTTTAATTTTTTAGGATGACAAATCTTGGGCATAGCGTACCACATCTTTTATCCAAGCCTCGAAACCCCAACATTTCCAGTTACGTAAATCTTTTCAGTGAGGGTGTAAGTCACAAGCTACACACACACCGTTGTACACATCTTCAGTACCTAAAAGTTGACGAATCTTGTTTTCCGGTAGAGGTCGTCGAGAAGTATCGAGATGAAAGCGCAAAGCTTTGAACAGAATGAGTCTCTCTTATTCATTTAAAAGGATCACTTTCATGCTTTTTGGAGTGGTATGTACTATTTATAAAAGGTCCACAAAGAATCGGCTGGTAAACGAAATCCCAGAAAGCAAATCACTAAGACACACACCACACGTCGACCAAAATTCAATGGGCACAGTTATCGTAAAATGCAATGGTAATCCTCCATCGTTTGAATGTTGTCACTGATTTCCTTCCAGCGAATCTGTTGTATCACGAATGATAAAGGTCGTGGCATGGCATTCCGTTTTTATAACCTCTTTTTGTAGTAGGCAATAAGTGTACTTCTTGCACAGAAGTGGTAGTACTCCGTCGACGTATCCAAAATATTTAGTCACTAACTTGCATATCACACACCGTTCAGAAGTGTCCTCTTGAACTAAGTTTATGTTGTGTAAAAGATTTTGGTGATCATCTAACTCTTCTTCTGGAATTAGATTTAGTAAGTCTACCTTGTAATACATTCAGTCACTAACAACAAACCAATCCTTCTCGCCCACGAGTAGTTGATCAATGTCTGAGCACTGGAATATTTTCATCAGAATCAGTCCTCTTATAGTATTTAGGCACCATTGGTTTAAACATCGGTGATGTAACGGATGCAATTGTTCTTTGCGTTTCAATTGTATTTTGACCAACTCTCAGGAAATGCGTTCTCTCAACTCCACGGGCAAACCACGAATGTTCTCTTGTAAAGTATCCATTCAAGAATCACTAGGTCGTGGCCAATAGCCTCGTTTTTATTTGTGACAGAAGTAGTGTCCTCCCATAATCAGTCTTCGTTTACTTTGAAAAAGAGCATAGTTTAAAAATGGAGAAATGATTCTGAGTTTGCGTTTCACTTGTATTTTGACAAACTCTTGGTAAATGCGTTCTCTCAACTCTATAGGCAAACCACGAATGTTCTCTTGTAAAGTATCCATCACCATGTCAGTCAAGCACTTCTCCTACAGCGACAGTAACTGACAAAGTGAGTAATTTCCGACCACTTCCATTCAGGGTAACGGTCAAGAATGTTAATACAATCTTCTGATCCAAATGGTCGTCTAAATTGGAATAATAGGAGGAACAAAATCTTCATCCAGAGAAATCTAACTTGTTTGTTGACTTTTGTCAAATTTCTCTTCTGAATTTCTCGACATAAAAGTTCTACAGTCACCCATTGAGATTTTGCTCTGGCATGTCCCTGATATATGTCTTTGAAGATCTTCTCTTTCAATTCGCCTGGCAATTTTTGAAGATTATTTTCTAAATGGGGTATAAATACTTGTCTAGGTGTTGTCCAGCGTTTAACTCCTAGCCAAGCAGCTGGTTTCATCAAAAAACATGGTGTGCCACTTCAATGACTAGGTCCCACTAAAGGTAGGTAGTGACAAACCGGAGACCATCGAGCATGTTCCAGGTAAGCTCAATCTTTCTGTTCCCACTCGTGAAGTGACACACCACAAATGAAGCACTTGACTTGATCCCCTTCGCCTAAGTAGAAAAATCCGGTTCTGGCTAATTTTTCGCGGGTAGGTCCTCCCAGATATTTTGGCCATTTTCATCGGAAGGTTTGGATCCGACTTTCAAAGTCACAGTATTCAGTAAAACACACAGGGACCGAATATCTGTCTTTCACATGTTTATTTCGATGAGGGTACGGTGAAATCCGCAGGAATGTGCTCAGTTTTGGATGACATCCGTAGGGTGGTAGTTGCATGGTTTCATAAAGATGACATCCACCATGAAAACCAATAAAGTGAAAAGGTGAACGATGATGAGTGGCATCGCTTTCGCATCCGTCAGGTTTGACACGCACAGCATCACTTTCCATGGTATTTACAGTCATAGCAAAGTTCCCATGATGTGATACTGAATCGCTGAGGTAACAGCGTACGGCATCCCTGTCATCACAAAGCACATAATCGCACTCCACTTGAGCATCACCGAACTTGAATTGTGCCTGTCTGAACTTCATTTCTGCTTCTCTGAAAGCATTCATCTTTCTCGCTTGGTGTTGGTAGTGACAATGAATAATCGGTCTTGGACGTTTTCCCTTTTTATATGTTGACCAATATCAGCGTGAACGTACGGTAAAGTAAAGTGGATGGGAAGCCGCATTCCCTTCTGGTACACGACTTGATAGATTTTTTCCAAGAAACGACTGACTATTTGGTGCATGGGTAAATGTACAATCCTGTGCGGTTCGTGGGTGGTCACTTTAAAATTTCGATCCTGTCCAGACTGCAAGGCTTCTTTCAAGACGCCAAAGTTCACCACACGACTGGTGCGATAATTGAGAATCAATAATTTAACTTTACACTCCGTGAGCATTTCTACTTGTGGGTCTCGGTATTCGTAGCCGTAATTTTTAGGACCGCCACTTGCAAAATTTAGAATCTTGTCGTTCGGATGCTCGTCCGTCCAGGCTCCTAAACGGTCTCCTTCGATTTAAGGGTTCTGTTGAGCCAGACGATCTATGTAGGTGGAACTGTCCGTGTCAAAATGCAACACACGATCTCCTAACAGTTCTAAACCTTCGTGCAGTTTTAAGCGAGCATGAGCTGTCACGTAAGCCGCAATGATGACATTTCCAAATTCGCCAGCATCTACAAAGTCCAGTTCTTCTTCGTAAATGACTAGGATCAAGTCCTCACGAACGAGGTCCACGTCTTTCATGTATTTAGTTTTCTCGTGAATCATCTCGAAGTAGCGGGAAGGTTCTGTCAAATACTCCGTCTTGGGTAAACACGGTCGTTGTGCCATTTTGCCCCACAAACAATTTAACATCAGTTTGGCAAACGATCGCCTTCCTTCGTTTTTCTCGATGTGGTCTAAAGTGATGCCTTCCTCCTCCAAGTGTTTCTCTTTGAATTTCTTTTGGCCTTCGGGAGTGTGGCACCAGGAAGGATAGCCACTGGCTTCTTGTTTTAGTTTTAACAAGGCATTCACGTAGTCTGCGAAAGTGCCTTTTTGAGTCTCGTCGCCCTTGTGGTATTTTTCTGTCTTGGGAAAGTGGTAAATTTTGTACACTTCTAAGAGTTGGTATCCCAGGTCCAGAGCTTTGAATAATTCCACGCTGACCCACGTTCCCGTCAAGGCGCGTTCTTCCTGGGTGTGCTGACAAGGTCGGTCTTGGTTCCACATTTCGGCACAAGTACGACACAAAGGAAACATCAGTTTTCCTTGCCAATGGTGTGGAAAAACGGGATGGTACAAGTTCGTGGGAGGCAAGACTTTGCAATTGGTCAATCCTTCGTATTCTCGAATGTTGTCCACGTCGATGTGTCCCGTCAGCATTTCGGGTGCCCTGCGGGAAAGTGACAATATTTGCAAACGTACGGATACAGCGAACACACGTCCAAGTATCTGATTTCTTCTCTTTTCTCCTCGTCGGCTTGGTACAGCAAACAGGTGGCATTCGTCTGTCCTCCGTACAAACTGTCCCGCGGGTTCAGAGGTTCCACCAGCTTGTAACATTCCACGATGCGCTTAAACTCGGGATCGGTTTTCAATCGGTGATCGTACTCGTGTTCCCACATTACTACCACTTGGTATCCTTGCTCTTCTAACTTCAATCGTCGCTGACAAGTGGCCTGGTACAAGTCTTCCATGGTCCGTTGCAAAAACTGATTTGAAGTGTTACGTTGAGGGTAACAGATGGGACATCCGTGAAAAAAGCAACCGTTAAACTCGTACACGATCTTGGGGTTTTCTAAGTCTCAGCCATCCACCGAATACCTTCCGATGGCTTATTCGCCTCCTCCGTTGAGAGAATGTTGGATCCATTTGTCTTCATTGTCGCACAAGTAATGTAGCCAGCATAGGGCTTTGACCGAATATTGACGTTTGACAAAGTTCGTCGTTTGAGGACTTATGACAGCCAAGGTGTTTTCGGGCACGCATCATTGGTGGTACACTAGGGAACACGCTTTGGCAATGGTGCAGGCTTCTTTCAAAGGATCGACCCCTCCGTGCTCCATGAACAGTTCTCGAAATTTTCCACAGCAACGCCGTAAAATGTCCACGTCGGAACGACAATATTTTAAGATTTCTTCCTCAAAGTCGAATGGGTCCGAGGCGTGAGTGTGGTACCAAGCGTAGAAAGCTTCTCGTTGTTCGGTACGCATGTTGTCGAGGTCGTAGTAGTGATCATCTGGCAAATGGGGTAGAACAGCGTGTTGATTGGCCTCGGTATTGAAAAAGTGCGGAAAATAGCCTTTGGCCATTTCTGTCATTCCAAACGTTTAATGCATTCGACTCAAAGGTATGGCCAAGTAACTCATCGAATCTTTAAACTGTACTTGTCCCACTTGCATGGAAATGATTTTGGATCCGTTCAAAGTCACTTTAGGAAGTTCGGTACTTTGTTCCGTATAGAATCTCAACAGAAACTGTCCATCGTATCCCCAGAAATTGGGAGCCATTGCCGTGGCATAGCGATGACAGTCTCCATAACGTTCGATGTCCTCTTGGCTCCACGTCTCGTCGATAGGGTCTAAGATATATTGGGCGAAATCGGTCAGCGTGTTCGGTCCCGAAAGATTTTTTCACGTCCTCCAGGAATCTTGCTGCAGTGAGGGCAATGAGTAAAGATAGGCTCTTGGATGCACTTCTCGCACGCTCGGTGAGCCACGCAGAAATTAGGACTGTGAATGCCGGTCTCTTGCATGCATTCGAAATCGAAAAAGATGTAATTGCCTTTCGTCTGGTCATCTTCTTCTTCCTCTTCATTTTTGGAATGGTATTTTTGAATGTAGCATTTGTGTTCCAATTCCATGATTTGGTGAAAAATGTGACATCGTTTCTTTCCTGAACATATGTGCGCCTTGGCAGAATTGGTACGTATGCCTTGTGCACAAGTAGGGCACAATCTCAGGAGTTGACAAGCACATTTCTGCTGTGAACCTTGAGTCTTCAAATGTTGTTGGTAACAAGTTGGACTCACAAAAATGCGCTGAAAAACAGAGCAGTGCACTAATTCTTGTCCTTCGTCCAGACAGGGTTTAGAGGCCACACATCCCTCACATTTTGATCCACAATGCTTATGTTGCTCTCGATTGTTATAGCCATAGTCACATTTCTCACAGTAATAACCGTATCCCAGGAATGCAGTGGTAATGGTAATGGTATCAAACAATGTTCATCGTAATGATAGACGTGGATGTATTTTCCGTCTTTGAAATCTTTGCCTCGAAACAACAGAGGTCCGTGCACTTCTATAGGGTACACTTTCAAGGTGTAGCGTGGAGCTAAGACGTCTTGCAATTTTTGCATATGAGGAATGGCACAGAGTGTGTCTTTAGATTCTCCCGCTTGCTGTAACAGGAGTTCTGCTTCTCTTCGTTGTTTGGCTTGGTCGGATTGTCGAATTGCTTTCCAGGCTCTTTTCCATTCTGCCGTGTCGTTCTTGTCGGTATAAGTTCGTCACACAACGATGGCACGGGCTAAACAAATATGGTCCGGAGTGTTGTTAATTTGAACGAGGCTGCGCTTGATGCTGCGAAGGTCGTGTACCAATAACATCTTTTTGCGCCCGGTCCCTTTGGGAAGAGAAACGTGGGTCATGAACAGTGTCGCTTTTCCGTCGGTGATGTGAAACTTGTCGTTGGATTGCTGCACGTGTAGAATTTTGTCCTTGACTTTGGAAGGTGTCAATTTTGCCGGTCTTCTAAACTCGATCCAAACAGGGGACTTCAATCTGTCGTGATGAATGGAATGTCTCAAGCGATCGTCTTCTTTGGCTTCACATTGCTGTTTCAATGTGGTTAACAAAGAATCCCACACATCGGTGATGACCCTTTTTGCTTTCTCCAACGGTACGTCTGACTTGAAATCTTTAAACTTCACCGTGTACGTGTAGGCCGTAGTTCTAAATTTTCTAGAGGTGCGTTTTTCCGTCTCACGGATGAGGTAATACTTTTCAGGGTTTACTGGTGGTGGTGAACTTTGGTTGGGTGTAGACTCTCTGGGTCTGGATCCTGGCTCACTCATCTCATCTTCAAAATCGCTGGCATGAATTTGAGCCAAGACTTCAGCTACTGTGCGAGGCGATAAATCACGTTTCTGCCTCTTACTTTCTTCTCCTTTCTTTACGAAATGATGCGATCGTTTCATCTTGACTGCAAAAAGTCAAATGACTACATTTGAAACGCCAGGGGCCCCTATGTAGCCATGTCAGACCAGTGTATATATCAAGGGCTGGTACCTTCTCTCTCAGTATTCATTTCACTCTCAAGCTGACCAGCACGATGGAAGAACCCACACAGATCGAACTTCTGATCAGAGCTCTGAGAGGTGTCATACGAAAATTTTCTTCAGACAAGCCGACGGACTTCTTTCCCTCCTTTCGAGGTAAAAGTCAAGATACTTCCTATATCTGTCAGAAGAAAGGGCATTGGGCTACAGAATGTCCTGACCGTCAAATAGCAAGACTACTGTCAAACGAAACAAAAGTCAGGATACCTGTTATCATTGTCAAGAAAAAGGACATTGGTCTTCAGACTTCCCTAAGAAACAACAGGAGCAGAAGGAGGAAGAAGAGGTGCTCTCGGCAAGGGAAGAACCTCGCCAAGTTGAGAAAGAGAAGAAAAGAAGGAGAGAAAAAAGTGACGAAGAAGAGGAGGAAAAGCCTGTGAAAGTGAAGAAATTTAAAAAACAGAGAGAGTGAAGAAAAAAAGACACAGTAGAAGTCTATGAACGTTTTAAGAAAAGTGTTGTGTTGTGACATTGGACTGTAAAATTTGTACGAGAATAGACCAGATATGAAAAACGTAAGTGTCTCCTGGTTTTGATGTTTTAGAATGATAAAATGCCTGCACTCATGCACTCACACACGTACATTATGGGGTAAAAAGGGACTGTGAGTTTTAATTGATTTTGGCAAAATGAATAATAACTCTTTTTGAAAGAAGTGGGTGGCCCTGAGAACGGCCGTTGGGTGTTTGTTCTTTCAAAATAACAATTTCAAGAACGAGAAGCAATCAGCTTTAACTGCCTTAAGCCTTTGCCACGACCAAGGCCTACTTCTGGGCTTGCTCCTGTCGATGATTTGGTAGAAATCACTAGGGATGGTATCTCAGGTGTAATAACCGGGTTGGGCTGTTTGGCTTGGGAAGGTCTTTTTCTCTAGGATTGTAATAAAGAAGTCTGATACATTTGTTTCAGACTCCTTAACTCTGCCAAAATGTCCAAGAGTACCGTTTGAGTTTCACTGTTCGCCTTTTCTCCTAGACCTTGTTTCTTCTCTACCGCTTCTTCCTCCTGTTGTTTCCTTCTTGCCTCTTCTTCTTCTTCACGCTGTTGCTGTTGAAGCAGATAAGCTTGTTCTGCCTCTTTCTGCTATTGTAAAAATTTCTTTAATTCTTCTTTCTGCCTCTGTTTTAAATCCTCGACGTGTGGTAAAGATGGAGAAGTTGGCGAAGGTGCTAGTACCGGAACAAATTCTTGCGAAGAGAGAAAATCTACTAAATCCCAATTAAAATCGACCTCTTCTGGAAGTAGATCTGTGTTGACTTTGGTAGCCGCTGCTATGGCATCGCTTCTCGTCACTACGACCGGTGCACCCCAATTCATCGTCTTCTTAATTTCCGTCATGTTTTACAAAACAATGTCGCATCGATTCACTGTGCACAGACGGTAGCGCACATATATAGGGAATGTGACGTGACAGGTAGCTCTCATTGGATTGGAAGACAGACTCCTCGCAGTGGCTGAATTTTGTAACGCGTGTTGGGATTGGTGAACAATCTCAATCCGTTTCGATCAAGAGGTGGACAAACGTTGAATCCTCTACTCTCGTATCGTCGATGCTGTTCCGTACGGACTTACCCATTTATGTTAAATCATCATGGACCATTATCCTGATCACCGAAACGACTGTTTGGAAACGAGGTATCTATGAGGAGAGACAAGGCTGTCTGAAGCGTTTCCTCATCTACGGACCAGAGGTTAGACGAAGTTTGAGAAAGAGAAGAAGATCGGTAAGATGTCCTCTATGTTAACGAAATGGTGTTAACATAAAAAACAAAGGCCCTTTTCAGGGCCACTTCATATGCCTTGAAAAGATATCTCTTCTTTCTTGCCTAAAATTTGTTTACTCGATTTTATAATTTATACATAATGGGTCAATCAATTTCCTCAAAAAGATTTATTCTTTCTTGCCTAAAAGTTTGTTTGTTTAAGTCGAGTTTATATCTTAGGTCTGATAGATTGATATTCACCAATCTATGGTTGTGTTGTCTATGTCTCTGTCTCTATTTGTGTTTGTCCCTACCTAGGTAGCCGCGCGTATTCATGTCAGCCACTTACGACATTGTTGCCAATCTCCAGTACCGTGACGTCACCCCACCTGTTCCATTCCTATTGACCCTATACTCAATCTTGAGGCTACGGTACAATCCCCTACATTTAACATAGAAGTCTACTTGAGGCTATAGTGCCGGACCTGTGCCACTTGAGGCTATAAATCTTGAGGCTACGGTACAAACGACCAGATTTAACATTACGGTCTAAGTGACGCTACGGTATCCCCATATACTACTGTCGTCGAATGCGTTCAATCTTTTAATCGCAATACTCACAACAGATAAAAGGCATTCTACTCCTTTTATAAATTTTATTTAAAAAGAGTGCTCATTTAAGATCCTTTATTTGCTTATGTCATGATGTCATAACAAAACGCTGAATTAAAGATTATCTAGTTTCACATGGACACAAGCAGTCGTTCAATGTCTATGAATTGAGCAATTCACCATATTATTGAAAGTGAGAAAACAGAAAACATAAAATATTTTAAATTAGAGTTTTTATTTACCAAACTGATTTATTACTATTCTTTTATGATGTTGATAGCATCGAGAACAATCGTCATCATCAGTAGCAACAACAGCAGCAGCATAATAGATGCATGTTATCATTGTCATCTATTTATTATTGCTATTATTATCATCGTCGTCGTCATCATCATCATCAACTACGTTGCTATGATAACATCCCTTGTTCATCTTTGACGCTGATTATTTGAGTGCTCTGATTTTAAAATAGTAAGGTTGTCCGCACAAAATTAATGTCTTAAATTTGATTTTATTTCGTGATGACTTCTGTTAGAATAATCTCTCTTTATGTAAGTCCCTATAAATCCAATCAACAATTTCTTGTCAAGATAATATATATTTTATGTTCAAGAAGTTACAGTCGTTCATCTATCAAAGAGTCAGACTCGTAATCCAAGTGTGTCATGGGTTCCATATCCCTCCAAGACAGATGCGGGTCGGCTGCCTTCGTGTATCACTGGGAATGCAACTTAGCTCCCATTAATAGTATTTATATGAAGACAGAAATAAACCACTCAACCACATTAAACAGACCAATCACTTTTGCAATTTTAAATCTCATATTCATACACGCCAACATTTCTTACCATACATATTTTTGTCTTTTTTTTTCTTTTCTTTTCAAAACACCATAATATCTCTGGATTGTAGCATATATTAGCAATAATATCCGTTGGTTGTAGCTACATTAGCTATAATATCCTTAGGCTGTAGTATACGTTAGCTATAATATTTGTAGACCGTAGCATACATCGGCCATACTATCCGTGGACTTAACATATGTTAACCATACTATACGTGGACTGTATCATATATTAGCCATACTATCCGTGGACTGTATCATATATTAGCCATACTATCCGTGGACTGTAGCATATGTTAGCCATACTGTAGCATACGTTAACCATACTATCTGTACACTGTAGCATACGTTAACCATACTATCCTTGGACTGTAGCATACGTTATCCATACTATCCGTGGAATGTAGCATATGATGAAATCGATACTATGACAGATAAATATAAATTTACTTGTTTCTTCAAGATAGCAACGGAGTAACAAATTAAGCAATATCTATATTGAATCGAAGCATAAGGTCATGTTTCATATTTATATTTGGTTCGCAAGTAGAACATTTATTGAAGAGCCTGTCTCTAATTGAGATATTACGTTAAGAAAGCCGAGTTACACCACAGATCAATCTTGTGTGGTAAAATGTTAACCATGTGTAAAAGATTCAAAAGTGAAATTGGACTATCTTGTTTGTGGTGATGGTGTGTTTTACTACCGACTGACTTGGTCGTGAATATAGTGGGATATAATAGTACTTTGCGAATCTTCGTTGTCTCGATAAAACTTGAGTTAAACCTTTACCATCAATAACAATATAAAACAGCCGACATTCCAAAGGATGATAAGCAATCAGAGAGAATACTACATGAAATTACAGAAGACAAAAAATAAAACAAAGTGAGAAAATTAATGACGATTATAGTCCCACTGTAACATCTGAAAATGGGATTCTCCTTCCAGCACATATTGTCTTTGATACGATATGAAATTCGAACGTTCAAACAGCGTCTGATAATCAGGAATTGTGGACAAAAGGCAATTTAGAAGTGGAGAACCAATATTGTCCATGAAATAAACAAACACTAATTTATATTGATATTAATCCTGTCAGGAACTGAATATGGTCTATTTTTCAAAGAGGTTACCTAGGTGTTATTCTCCATGGTTCGGTGTCTACATCATTAATCAACAATACAAAGTAGCAACCAATACCAGAAGAAGCAATATTACGTTATCAGAAATAAATGAAACATTTTAGTCACACACTTAAATAACCAAACATACAAGAATACTAATAATACCAATTAGCTAAGTGTGCCGCAATCTCTTTTATCACTATTGCTGTGGTAGAAATGCTCAACCCTTTCTTTAAATTGTTGTTGTATCCTTTGAGCCAAATGTAAGTTGTCTCTCTATCTTGTATTAATTATCTTACTGTTTTCTGGTGAGAATCTCTCCAGCTGAGTTACATATGAAACTACTTGAGCTTTTGCGTTTTCAACGCATTCCAATTGTTCCTGATACGCAGCTTGCAAGTTTCATCTCTTTATTCGCTGATGCCTTTTGTCAACTCTTCAATCTGTTCTTTGTGCATTTTCAACATCGAACTTTATAGATTATATTGCTGAATTCGCAACTTCTATTGTGTCATGGATTTGTCTTTACCTAAGGTCAATATATTATACATGAACTCAAATGCACTCGGGTTTCCTTATGTATACAGCATTAGCCGAGGGTGGTTTATTTACGTGTTTGTTATTTAGAAATACGGAGCTTAGTTCACCCAATGCTGCAGAAGCGAAGTGCCTGCAGTGAGAAAACCGTTTACCTTGAGCTCTCTGGCCGAGAATTTGACCATCACTAGGGTACCTATATAGTAAATTCAGATTGTATTATCACAAGCTGTGAAAGGAAGCTGTGCTCTTTTCGGGCGGCTTACTGACCAACAAAAATCCTGTAAGGCAAAATATCTTACAGCGAACTGTGCCCAACCAAACCAGGATGTGTGTTGTCAATACATACACAAATAACCGTAGCAAAACAAAACGTCAGTAAGGCAAAATATCTTACAAATGGATCTGCCCAACCATACCAGGTATTGTTTGTGTGTTGAAAGAGTCATGCACCAATAAACTTCCTGACCCAAAAAAGCCTGTAAGGTAACGTATATTACCGAGTACAATGCCCAGCCAAACCAGGCATTGATTGTGTTTTTAAACAGACACAAAAATAACCTTTATTGGAGTAATCTTCAGCTGGATAGGTATGTGACATATATATTTGTTTTGCTATCCGCATTATATGACGGACATGCTTGATATAGTGGATGTTCAGCATTTATTTCTAGTTTTACAGATAATTAGACCTATATCACATAACACCATGTTATTTAATACATTGTAGTCTGTTTGAAGATAGCTACTTTATAACTAAACATACGAATTGAATTTATTTATACGTTGAATGTGTTGAAGGATGACATAATGATCAAGTTCTTATCATTCAGTGAGATTATTCTTGTTGGATACAGATTCGTGTATGAACCTGCTTATTATAATACTCTCGTAGACTAGTTAAAAGAAAATGATTTAATGTATAACGAAAGAATTTCACGTGCTCGCATGCGTAATGTATACCATCGCATTTCTACTTCACTGTTTCTCATGTACTACATGGAGACCGCTCCGGTGGTCTAGCGATTAGAACGTCCTCCTCGGATGCGGGAGGTCGCGGGTTTGAACCCTGGCCGATTCATATACCAAAGACATAGAAATGGTATCAACATGTGCCTCGCTAGACGCTCAATATTAAGAGGTTCATTTTAGGACTGGTCAGCCTGGTGTCAGGATAATGTGATTGGGTGGGCATGATGCTACATGTCTGCGGCATGATGGCCCAGTGCGAGACATCACAATAAACTGCCACACTGCATACAGCGTAGCGATATGACTGAAAAATTGTTAACGCTAAGTTAAAAATCCAACACACACACACACACACACACACACACACACACACACACACACACATGTACTACATGGCTCTAGTCATTATAGGTGTAGATGATTTTGGATGTGGAAACGCAGAGCTCTGTGGAGTGCTGCTGTCGATGGAGACGTTCACTTGTTGGTTTTCTCGTGGTGTAGGAATGAAGCTTCGAGACCAAACGGTCTGCAGCGAATAAGTTCTGGAGGGATCCATCGACCAATTGGCCAGGGCGGGCCATGGGTGATGGCTCCTTCACCGTTCGACGAATGTTATTTAACCGAAAATACTTCGTGCTCGACAACTGAACGCCACAAGTCATATATGTTCCGATGTTAAGTCAATTTTCAATATCGCTATATGGGTTAAATCAATAATGCATTATCACTATATGAGTGTATGAGTGAAAATCATATATATATATATATATATATATATATATATATATATAGAGAGAGAGAGAGAGAGAGAGAGAGAGAGAGAGAGAGAGAGTTAAAATTCTAAATATGATCCATGGTGATTGATTCATATATCAGTCTTGTTTGTTTAGAAGTCCTTTACGCTGAGTCTTGTTTGGGTTCTCGTTTAAGTTACATATTCTAATTAGTTCCAGTTAGAAACGATATCATTTCATATTATCAGTTGTTTAGCTCGGTGAGCATCGTTCTGTTAAATCCACTGGACTTTATGCGCACGAGTTTGTTGTCAGGTTCATTCTTCGTTTAATATTTTATAAGTAAACATCTCATTCAACAAATTGCTTTCAGTGCCATCGCTAAAATCCAATCCCAACCCGGCTTCTTCCTTCTTTTGCCATTATAGCAGCTGGAACTCTTTCTAATATGGGATGAATTCTTCCACTTTCAATTTTTCAGTTGTATTCGTCTATTACAGTCTTTGCTTGTCGTACTAATTCATTACTTTACTCATTACCGTCTAATGTACTTTCATTGGTTGCCTGGTGGTAACTGTTGGTCCTAGTGGGTGTTTAGGTTCCATCCCTTCCTCAATAGATAACGCTGATTTAACTAATCCTCTTGTACAGCAGAATTTATCTAAATCTGTTTAGTCTGACTCGTAAAAGTGTTTGGTTTTAGCATTATGTTGCAATTTCCAATATATTTGGACAGTCGCTCCATCAAGTGTTTAATAGAATATTTTGTTTTGTATTTTTAGATTACCTTTCACCAAATGGTATTGAAATTTGTTCACAGTGAGGCCTTCTTTTATGTCACCCCTTGTACAAGTCAGTCGATAATTTGTCTTGAGTGTATGAAACTTGAATCGGTGTAGCACAACTATATAGTACTGTATTTGTCTTGTATCTATTATATTCTCAGCTTAATATGATTCAAATAATTACTACCACCAGACACTTTCGGTTATTTAAACAGTGAAGAATTGGTGAAAGCATAAAACAGAAACAAAATTGGAATTTACAAAACGACAAACATAGGACGAATATATTCTACAGAATACAGACAGGAATTAAACATAATACCATATCTGCAGTGAGAGCTAGTTTCAAGCATGTTAATTTCAGGAATGCAGAGCAAAACAGGAAATACTAAACAAATTTCCTAAATAAATGTGTACTGGTTGCTTTGTTTTCCTTATACGTTGTTTGTCGTACACGTTTTACACGGTTTGTATTTTTAATAAAAGTCTGATATGTCTTTCTCCTTTCCATACTCAAGTGTTGTCTTTATATCCATCTCTTTTAATTTCCAAATTAAATGTCATATTATTTTTTAGCACTATATGTGACGTTGAAGTATAACTTAGAAATAACCTTTAATCTTATGAGACTTGTGTCAGAAGCAAACTAGACTGGGGGGGGGGGACACAAAAATGTTAATTAAGTTTGAATATTGCATTGTAAATTTAAGATAGTGAACAGAGACATTATAATAATGAAACAAGGCTGACAAATCACCAGGAAAGATCACATTTAAATAAAATAAAAGAACCTCACAGAAGTGAAAGTAGTATGCAACGTTCACAAGAAGGTTACAAAAGTAGCTTCCAACGATTAAAAATACAGAAAATATTATTTAGACTCTAAAGTATCAAAACATGATGCAATCAACATTTTTTAACATAAATGAAAGAAAATGAGATTAAGAAACGAAATCTTAATTACTATATATCAATGTCCTAATCTGGTTAAACTCTGAACACCAAGCAAATATAAGAATCATTAGACGTTTTTAACTCCAGAACTACAACTCATACATTATGTAACAGTTTTAAGGAACTTGGCTATGCTCCATTAGTTTTGCTGCATGTAAGTCTAGCACATTAGATGCTTTACAGTAATAGGCCATTGAAAACAACATTCGGATTTATGCACAATATTTATTAACACGTATATTTATGCTGCTCGTTAATGTTGAATTTGTATTTGATCGGTTGTAGGTATCCATTGCGTTGCTTATTCATTAGACATTAAAAGATATCCCAAACTAAACGTGTCAAAGATAAAACAAGATGCTATCTAAAATAGAACAATGTGTTAATACATGCATCTAATATTAAATATTTTAGATTGTAAAACACAAATTCTCAGCATCATCAAAACGTGTTTCCCTTACATAACAAAATGTCTTTTTGAGGTGTCATGTTTGGAGGAGCAAACAAAGAAACCATATATCTAATGTCTTTGATCCTAATGGAGCTGATGCGAAACTTAGATACGAGGAAATGACGGAATAATTACAGAAACAATAACAAGTAGAGTTCAATGAAATAGATCAATTACTATGAAGAATGGTTTTCTTACATAAAAGATCCAACGAGGTATATTTTTGCTATATAGGTTTCTACTCGTCTTAAATAAATGATCCAGTAAATTATAATACATCTCCATTGCAGTTTTGATTGGATGCAGTTAGTATTCTGTTTGTACGCTTCTTTAATTCAAGTCAGCTTGGGCGACGAAAGTCTCTAACATTCTTATTGTAGGCAATTGTCTTTTTACAGCATAATAAATGACAGCTTAAGGTAAATACATAACTCATATCAATCAGGAAAGGAACCGCAAGAAGTGTAGTACCTAAATCCATCATCAATGTATCACATATTATCCCAAGAGTATTAGGTTTGAGCCAATCACATATTTTCTCAGCAGGATTAAACTTGAGGAAAACTGCGCTACAAGTCATTTCAGCAAAACCTGCCCCCAAATATATTGCTTGCACCAGAAAGTTTCTTGGCATCGTTTATATCATTCCAAAAGGAAAAGCTAATAATGCAGAGGTAAACATTTGGTAGAATCCTTGTAACATCCATATTATACGAACGGAATTATCAAAATTACTACATAAGTGTATCAGGAACACATATATGTGATTCACTTCAGGAAAAACAAGACTGAGCAAAGAAACGTGCATGATAAATTGTGAAAGTCACAATGAGGAGCTGGACATGTTCTAAATACTGAAGACATACGGTTTGCTGTGTGTGGAAATATTTTTAGTATACCACTTCACTTACAAAAACTAACTTTTCATAGTCTACCGTATCAATGCGCTCTTCCTTGGGATTTTAGATTCAACAATACTTGCATAAGCCTATGAAGCAGTCGAAGTGGTAAACAAGACTACACACTGAAAAATATTTGCCTCCATTGTGATATGATTACGTCCGAAACAACTGCGTAATCGGTAAATGAAAAAGTACAGAAATGATATCTGAGACTCAAGTAGGTCTACCAAAATACCTTATTAGGTTCCAGTTGATAGAAACCTCTATCCATTTATGTCATGAACAACAAAAGCACACAAACATTAGCAACGTATCTGCTACTCTGATAATTGCTGCATCCGGCTTAATTCAAGGAACACACACAATAAAAGATTCCCTACATGTGATCAGTAATTATTCTTTCTATGCTTATATTCAGCTGTCTTCAGATATATTTCTGAAAGGAATCATTTAAATTTTACATTGGAATTAGAAAGTGCTTATTGATATTAAGGACTAAAACACTATTTCGAGATTGTTTGAATTTCTAAGATTGAAATTTATTTGGAACGCTATAATTTTGGACTTGTGAAAGAACGTTTTGGATTATTTGGGGTTTAGATCACAACACTATAAGTTCCTTTTAAACTTTTACTTTGTATCCAAGGTACGTAAATTGTTTGTTGACTTTTACATAACTATCCTAGTTGATCTGACTCTTTTAAAGTATATTTTTAAAGAACAATGAACACTATCTAGAGTCCTCAGGTGATGCCGTTTTTTACTGAGTTGTATATACATAGTTATCGACAGTGTTCTGATAACGTTGTCCATTACATCGAAAGCGGTAAGATATGTTTTACAAATGCATTTCTGTCAATGGACTAGTTTTATCTGTAATGAAAATAACTTTGAAAAATATTTTATTCTTCCGTAAAGGTATCTTCCAACTTTATAGTTATTTGTACAGATACATTCAAATATGATTAACACGTGAATATATTTTCCTTTCTGAACCAGTCTACCATGTCTGGCATAGTTTTTGTTTTTGCTGCTTTGCGTTCTGCAAAGTGGATGACCATACCATCCGGTGACGTTATCAATGCCACCTATTTTCAATATCTTTATATATTTTTTAGGTAATAAGTTATATACTCAACTTGCTGTACCTTCTGCGTGTGACTATTCTTGAGACATATCGGTAGATCATCTAGTTGCATGTTTAGAGAATTTAATAACGAAAACTTATTATCTTCAAATACAAATACAAATAGTAGCTATTTACCTGGTATTAGACGATATTCCCTAAAGGAGATTTAAATACAAAATATGAGCGGTTCAGCATATCAAGGTATTCAAATGCTCTCGTGTAGGGATACACGATTTAAATTGCAAAACGTATGCTTGGTCCAGCATATCAATTTAGAAGGTGACGCTAATGTATACGATTGGGAATGATTAAAATATGTGAGTGGACCGAAGTATTTCGGTAGAGGTATACGCGATTTAACATTGAGACAAATTATTACTCCAAATCTCCGGTTCTGTATCTCACTGAGTAAGACGCAATAGTAATGTTTATTCATATGCCGTGACATGACAGTGTTGAACAAAAAGAAAAACATGTGGTCACGTAGTTCACAGTACTGTAAATTCTTTTTAAATCTTCACTTTTTATTCTAGAGAAATAAATCATTTGTTGCATTGTAAAAACATGTCGGTTTCCTCCGTTACTTGGTTTAAAAGCACAGAATAGTGTACACACACACACACACACACACACACACACACATATATATATATATATATATATATATATATATATATATATATATATATATATATATTGTTATGTATATGTAATTTAATTACTTGTTTGTTAGTTTTAAATTTTTTTTATTATTTTATTTTATTCATTACATGTTATTGCAATGATGACTTTGTCTACTGGATTTGATATTTTTTGTAATAGAAATTCATTTCAGTTCTGTTTGACCTCGTAAACAGCCAGTAGTAGTAACACTGTATCTATTTGCTGACCTTGATTCAGAACCAGTGTCAGTTTTGAGTAAACAACTTTTTTATATTTATTTAATTTTTTTTTCCAGAGTAAGAACCATTGATTTTAGCTAAAGCCATACTTGGAGTACGTGACAAATAACGTGTTTATTGTTACAAACTTTTGGTTTTCCCAGTGGGATGAATTTTTGATTCCTATCTGGGAATCTGTTTTGCATCTTAATTTACTGTATAACCATTTTCTTGAGAAGAACTAGCCAGTTGGGTTCTAAATCTTTGACACCTAAAGTTGTTTTTGTTATGACCAGTTTGAGTTTAATTTTTATTTTTTGGAATTAGTAATTTATTTACCCTGGAATACAAGTGCTCCTAAATTGATTCTTGGAAAAAGACATTAATTGAAAATTATTCGGAATTCCAAACTGGAATATTATTCTTTGTGATTCAACAAAGAACTGTCGACACATCAGGACAAAGCTGACTATTGTAGACGTCATCGCCTTCCATCTTGAATTTCATCGGGATTCGAACTGTGATTCACTTAGGACTTTTTATTGATAGGACTTATATTTTTTAATTCTTGGATTAATTTTGGATTTGATTCGTAAACCGTAAGTCCTTTTTCTTATTTTTCCTTGTTTTTCTAGAGAAATAAATTATTTTTGTTAAAACTTACAAAACTTG